>JALHKN010750695.1:0-10112 GCA_039513755.1 Hyalella sp. 3TK10
TAGCGACTTACGTGTTGCGTAAGTCGGATTTCTCATCTGTAATTGGTGGGTTTAGCTTGAAAAATCGTCAGTGATTGGCTGAAAGAGTTACGACTTCGTAACTATTTTTGATAATCCGGCCCCTGGTCTTCCAAACTTGTCCCGGTTGAATTTACAGTGATAATGCGTTAGAAGTAGTCCACCTAGACGATTAGAACGCTGTCATTTTCACTTGGTATTTTCTATCTCTACCGCCCGCCACAGCTTTCTTGGAGTCCCTATACTTGGAGGCGCGTCTTTCCCAGGCGCGTCATGTTGCTCTAGTCATCGAGCGCGCTGCATCCCATCTGAACTTATAGGCGCGTCATTGGTGGCGTGTGAATGGCTGACGGGAGGCCACTCATGATGTGCCTAGGATTTTTAATAATTCTGAACGCATGTTCGATGGCCTGCAAATAACAGTGGGTTTCAATATTGTGGAAATTGAACATGTATAAGAGATGGTTTAACTGTCTTTGCTGAGCTCGAAATTAATCTTCCAGCCGTTCCTTTCTGGACTTAACCACTTTATTAATTATTTTTTATATTAATTCTGAACGCAACAAGAAATAGGCACTAACAGCTCCTCGATGAGATTATTTTTACTGAGAATATTATTCGGTCTTTGACTGTGAAAGCCAACGACCTGATACTCCGCTCCATGTGAACGATGCTTACAATTCGCTTCATTTAATTAATACCATACATTTTATTACCTCCCAGTAATTTGGTCAGTCTATCTTTAAATTTGTTTCAGACTAACTAAGACTGATCAATAATAATCTTTACGTTTTTTCTACTAGTTATTGTTGGTAGTTACAAAATGTAAGTTTGAGAAGAGTTTTCCAACGTATATGCGTGGGTTTTGAGTGTGACGCGAGCACATGGAGGTAACGCCACACCGTGACAGCTCAACATGCGTGCCATGTCAAGTAAGAGAGCGTGTCATGGGCTCACAGGACGTAAGTAACAAACAAGAGACTCCTCACAATGACTCGGTAATCATACGCATCTTCCTTTACAATAACAAAGAGATTGGGTGGCCTCCAGCCATTGAAGGATCCTGCGTCTTGAGCAGCAAGTGATGGCCGTCACTTCACAATACGCACAGCCTTTCAGTTCGCAACAAGGGGCGACTGCGCGCTTCCGCTGGTCGGCTTACCATATTATTTTCATTATTAGACTATTTCTACTCCGTGCATTAAACAGTACGTTGAACCTCTACTCGTCAGTCATATAATTAATGCCTTCTAAATTAATAAATTTTTTTAATGATTTGAATTTGTGCCAGCGTTCATTTTAAAAATTACAAAACAAAACCCGGGGACACGATAACCAACAATATAATATTTTGCGTTCAAACCCCTAGTCTAAAATGTACAATTTTAGCAAAGATCACGATGCGAAAATGTATTTGCAGTCTTAATGAAAAGCATTATAAATTTACAGCCATAGTTGGAGACAGGTCGGAGATCCGATAAGCTTTGCTCACAAATATGCCAAGCCATGATCCGGAAGTAATCTTTATTGTAGGAGAGTGGGACCCTTGTTGGCTCTTGTTTCTATACAATCCCCTAAACAACTAGAGTTGTGTTCTCTTCCTTCTCGGTGCGTCTTCGAAACCTGACAGTTGTAGAATTAGTATTGTCTCAATTTGCCAGAGCAGTGCAGACATGCCATTGATGAATTATTTAAAAGTTCTTCATCGGGTAATTTCTTATTTTCCGTATGAAATTAATTCTAAGGTCAGTGGCAAGAATTGCAGCAACTTATAACACAAGAGCGAGTGCGCACTACCAACCGTCGTGTCGGAGGCATAAAAGACTTCGTTGTTGACTGCCGAACACTGAAAAAAGAAGCCCGGATGAAACGAAGACTCGAGAGCACAAAAACTGGAGAAGCTCGAACTCACGACCGCTAACATGCCACGTCACGGTCATCCTGAGCCGCCGGGGTCACGAGAGACTGCTGCACTTAGCGCTCTTTCTTCAGGATCAATCAGCGATGGTCATTTTTTCAAAATAAAGTTATCTTAATTTTGGACACTGAAGTATCTATCTAGTAATCTTGTCTAGAGCTGTAGCGATGATTCTACAAAATTATATTGACAGTTGTTTTGCGCAATGGAAAAAATTCTGATGTTAAACGTTAATTAATGTGCAATCAGAGAAAATAACTTTTTTAATATTTATGTCCCATTTCCATTTTGCCTCAACCATGATTCGTGCGGCAAAAAAAACTTACTGGCTTCCTGAGACCAGCCAAACTCCGGCGTGACCGAAGGAGGTTAGATCAGGAAGGGCAGGCACGCCTTGTAGATCTGGCAACATTGACCAGCGTTCCTCCAAATGTTCATTGGGGATGGACAAAATTTGTAACTTTGTTCTGTTTTTATCTAAAAGTATCAATAATATTTAAAAAGTTTATTGTAAATTCTCAATGGAATTTTGTTGGTTAAGTCATGGCACTACNATTGAAATTCTCAATGGAATTTTGTTGGTTAAGTCATGGCACTACTTGAACAAACAGGTTCTGACTACACACACACGTTTTACAGAGTTGAAACTTCGTACCATCAAACAAATATGGCGATTATTTGACCTCGTACCAGCTGGAAATCAAATAAAGAAAATTTAATACAGAGTAGCAGTCGATGCTAAAGAACAATTATTAGTAGCCTGGTTGATACCGTCCATTACGTCAAGAAACGTCACACTTACCGGAACAAAACGTACGCTGCCTTAAAAAGTGCTTGACAGTACATGCTGCGATAACGCAGCTGTTCATGACGATATACAATGCTGCATGTTCAGGGGCTGGATTATCAAAACATGCCTAAGCACACGTAGCGACTTACGCGTTGCGTAAGTCAGATTTTTCATCTGTGATTGTTGGGTTTAGCTTGAAAAATCGTCAGTGATTGGCTGAAAGAGTTACGACTTCGTAACTATTTTTGATAATCCGGCCCCTGTTCTGTAACTTGTGACGTCACGGTCACTCACAACTATTAAAATACTATTTGTTTCATTGTAGAAGCCAAGACATTTTCTAAGTGGCTGATTTTTGATGATCAATTCGCTATGATCAATTTGTGTACATTCATCATTAAAATAAGTTGAGTGTGAAATTTGTGTGATTGTGTCTCTAGCGTATCATTTTTTCATTCACGTCTATAAATTAGAAAATAATAAATGATGGTAGAAATGATAACTTACAATTTCATCTCTCTTGTTGCCTCCTGTTTAATCAAAATTATCATCAGGAGACAGGCTAACCTTTGTACATCCCTTCATGGCTAATTTTTATTTATGAATTTTCCTCTTTTTGTATCGTAAATAATATGTGAATATAATAATAACATGTGAATCGTAAATAATACCTTCAGTAGGACGAAAACTCTTCCTTTCTTTGGTTTTCAGTATTGAACATCGTTGAACACACGTCGTTCGTGAATTATATTCATTTTCGGGACTAAATGACTAAAGTGTCTTCAACAATGCTATAGAAAACCAGACAAACGTTCCGAGACCAACTTTTTAGCTTCTCCCGTCTTCTTTCATTTATAATACTATTTTTACTAATAATTGTCTTTTCATGTTTTTTATCATTATAGTGTCTTTATTTTTTTATTACCAGATTAGTGCTCAGATTATTTCCAAAGAAATATTATTTTTCTGAAATGTTACTTCGTAAATTGCATTACTCTTTCTTACGTCTTTGACTCTATCGTTCATGTGTAAATAAATAAGAATCGTTTTGGCTCGTTTATTTTGCTCTTCCAACAAATACACTCATACTCCTCTATCTCCTTCTGCAATGGAATTTTCTTCCCTTCATATTCGTGCCTTCACACCATTGAAATTTCAGCTTCTACGCGATTATAATCTACCCGCCCTCATCTTCTCTCACTAGGCTCTTCTCCTTCACTGGGCAGCTCTCTCTTCCTGGGATACCCTCCCTGCTTTGGCTACCCTTCCTAGCTAGGCTACCCTCTCTCACTGGGCTACCCTCACTCAGGCGTGTTTTAGAGACGCCGCCACCGTGCAGAGGTCGCCTTCCCTCTATTTTTAGCGGTACGTGTGACCCTCAACCGAAGCTGTGCCCTCTCATGTGCCTGCTCAGGCCTCGCGGTGCGAAGCGAGAATTTTTTAATGAACCTAAAGATGATAATAATTATGAGGAAACAACGGTTCTTGAGCTACGTACTTTTTAATATATATGCACTCATTATGAGAAATTATAACTAAAAAATTATAAACATTTTTGAAGAACATTGCTGTTCAAGAACAACCCCAGATAAATCTTTTACATCATTGGATTAAACTGAAGTGTCATAGCTATGTAGGCGATATTGAGGAATAATACGTTAGAGGTTCAGTCAATGGTATTTAGTACTTCACTGGACCATTAAACTCTTACCGGTGCATATCATATCCGATCTGCTCTGATGTTAGTCTTCGAAACCTTTTTACTCCACTGTGATTACAATTTCGTTTCTACTCAAAATTAACTTGAATACAGAACATACAATCTCCACTTTCGAAGGGGACAGATCGATAGTTATTAATCGATCATTATTGTCGATTTCGTTCTGGCGCTATGTATTTTGGGTTCGATCATCAATTGAATTGAAGTAATTTGTCATTTCCTCACCAATTCCCGTAGTAGAGAAATGAAATGTGTGGGTGACAGATCTTGTCCCTTTTTTTAAAAATAAAGTTAGGACGCCACGAAATTCGGACGAAATTGTTCAAAAAACGTTTGCCTTACGTGTATCCTTCTAGGGCTTACATTTTTTCTTTTGAATATCCTTGTGTGAATGCCAAAGGAGCAATTGCGACAAGTGGCGACGTCAATTTATTCATTGAAGTTTCCCTCTGCAGAATTTTTAATTTGAGAGTTTATTTAACTTAGTTCAGGTATGTTTTCCTTGATCATTATTTTTCTACTCTGTAATTTAAATCGTCCAACTCCAGAAACTCAACACAGGTTATCGGTTCGGCGAGGTGCATGCGGTAGAGGTGTAACATTGAAGGTTATTTCCGGCACTTCAAATGGCGTCAGCAACCCTAGCCTTTATCTGACCTTTCCAAGAACAATATCGTGCGATCGTTTACGTTTTTGCTCTCCCCGCTCAACCTTAAAGTGAGAGCCTCTGTTGGGTGATCGCTCTCTGGATTTCCCTCTTCATTACTCTTGGGATTGAGAATTATTTGGGATTGATGGAAATTGGCTTAGAATATTTTATTATAAGTGATAGTATTAATGCGAAAATCTCCCAGCTTCGCTGCTAAGAATATAACCTACAGCGAGTTTGTCGCAGCGCATGAGCCAGGTTTTGCCCTCTGCCCTCGGTTTTTTACGACCGTGCGTGTGTGCGCACAGTGACAACTTTAAAATAGCATGCGCTATGTCCCGCCCAGTTCAACTGTTGCCGTACTATACCTACGCAGCTACGCCTCGTGAAACTATCTGTTCGTAGGTGCAAAGACCCTGTGTTTCTTAGTAAAATTACCTATAATTAGATATTATTACGTAGCTGCCTGCGTCGTTGAGACAAGCTGAGAAGAATTATCCAAGGTTCAACTAAACCACCAGCGGGTAATCTTATTATCTCGACTGCAAAGGAAATACGTCGAAATTAAATCACTTTTCTACTCGTGTAAGCGCATGTGAACGCATGAATTCAGCTCAACATATTCTCCTCTGAGAATTATCTCCTTTGCGGTAGAAGTTGAACGAATTACTCTTAATGTATGAGTGGACGAATGCAGAACGGTCGAAGGTCGTTAGCTCTTTAGGCATTACGACGACCTTGGTTCAGAGCAAAATCCACTCGAATTCAATTTTTAAAGTGTTATAAGGGACAATTATATTTATTACCGAATATTTCTTTTTGAGGTGAAATCACGTGGTTGGACAATTTTAGCCTCGCCAAGGAAACGCCTCTGAAACCGTGAAACTTCATCATTATTTAAGGTTATTAATTACAATTGTGTAATTGTTATCACTATCATAATAATGACCATAATTTTTATGATTCTTCTTATTATAATTATCATACAATATTATTGTTAGTTATTAGCCAACAGTGGCCGGAGTTCAGAGGTCAATAGACCACTCGGTTATGCACGCTGGTGCGCGCTGATAAGCAATAAGATTTCAGAGTAGATGAAACTTCGCATAATGCCAGCACCCTCTAATTTCTAGGCTGCTCATTCAAATGCTGGTATTTATCAGGGATTGCTAGATCATTTGGAATGATAGGCCATTAGATTGATAGACCATTTGGAATGCTGAATCATTGAATGATGGATCATTTATTATGATAAATCATTTGGAGTGATAGATCATTTGGAGTGATAGATCATTTGGAGTGATAGATCATTTAGAATGATAGATCCTTCGGAATGATAGATCATTTAGAGCGGTTGATCATTTGGAATTATAGATCATTTGGAATGATGGATCATTTGGAATGATGGATCATTTGGAATGATGAATCATTTGGAATGATGGATCATTTGGGATGATGGATCATTTGGAATTATGGATCATTTGGAATGATGGATCATTTGGAAAGATGGATCATTTGGAATGATGGATCATTTGGAATTTTAGATCATTTTTAGCGGTTCCCAATGATAGATCATTAGGAATGATGGATCATTCCCAATGATAAATCATTAAGAGCGATAGATCATCTGGATTAAACTTCGTTGGATTTCACCTATGGATCTCCCAATCAAGCTGCGGCCGAGCCGTCATCTGTTACTTGTTGAGACGAGCGAGGGCGGCTGCAGAGCTGCAGCACCAGCAGTGATCTCGTCGACACGTCACGAGTTAGAAGGTCGTCTGCTGCTCCTCTGGCAGCCTTTCCGCAGCTGTTCTGTTACTCTATACAGATGCAAACTGTTGATCTGTGCACTAGTATACAGTCGCTACATACAACTGTATACTAATGCTATATGCAGTTGTATACTGCAGCTCTACACGGCTGTATAGACTATAGTGCAATTCTGTGCCGCAGTACACTGTTGCTCTGTGCAGCTGTGCAGTGCTGCTCTATACGGCTGAATAGACTATAGTTCAACTTTGTGCCGCCGTAAGCTGCTGCTCTGTGTAGCTGTATACTGCTCCCTTGTACAGCTGTATGTTGGAGCTTTATACAGCTTGTACCGCGGAACTATTTGCAGAATTATATTGATGCCACTCCACACATATATATATATTGATGCCGCTCTACACATATATATATATTGATGCCGCTCCACACATATATGTATTGATGCCGCTCCACACATATATATATATTGATGCCGCTCCACACATATATATATTGATGCCGCTCCACACAGATAAATGCTGTTAATTTTTATTTTGAATAAAGAGTATATGAGAGTTAAGATGAGATTCGATGTTGAGCCCCTGCATTCGAAGCCAATTATCCAGTACTGTCGTGAGCAGCTGTTCAATTCTACAGCCATAAACTGATCCTGCGTGGATTGCGTTTGTACTCACATACTGCTGGACGTATTTACGCAGCAGCTGTTTCTTCTCCGACTCGTGCTATAGTTAATTTAACGCGGCTACGATTCATGTGTGCAGCTGCTTTGAAGTGCATTACTCTTGGAACATCAACAGCAAGAATAGCGACACGCATGCAAATGACTTACACACAGAGGCGGTCATGGTATTGATCTCAAAGATCGTGATCTTGCCCAAATCTTCTGACACATATAACTGGTTTTCTAGAGCCCGAGTCCCAAATTTTTTAGAGCTTTAACCATGTCGTGGACTTTTTTATATCTATACGACAGAGTATGCAAAAAACTGTAATAATTAGGTAGAGGTGTAGCTATCATATACATTTATCAACCTCAAGAATTGTCCCATCGGCCCACAGGGGTCAATGTCGACCACTTAGGAGACCTCTTTTCTAGAGAATATATTGATGATCTATTCAACATGGCGCTCAGAACTGCTGTCGTGAAGCAGGGTCATCTAGCCAAATGTCGCTCAGCGAAAAATCATGTGAAAATTTGATGGAGATAAACGGAAATAAGTGATGAGGAATATATTTCTACCTAAAAGGATGGATAGAAAATTGTTCACCACGGAATGCAAGCGTTTCATTGCTAGTTGTTGTACTTCAGGAATTACAGTTTTCTACTCGAACCAAAGAATAATCCTATTTGAAAAATTCCATCGCTTTATTCGAAATTGTTCTTCCATTTTGTGCGCATTTATAAGTTCCCGACGAACTGTAAATAATCATCGTACTGGTTCCCATCACCTTCTGTTGTTTATGCCACGTGAATTTCGTCATCGGCTTCTCATCAAATCTTGGTATGCGTAAATGGTATTAATCGGTCCCCTTTAATTACCCTGAATAATTCAAGTTCCTATCATAACATACTTTTTGAAACAACATAAGAGGTAAAATAGAGAAACATCACAATTACGATATGCGCCTTAATAAGAGCAGGTATGATACGAGTACATAAAATACGGCTGTGCCTCCACTCACTAACTTAAACACTTCATGTTGGTCCAGGACAACGGATGGTCACAAAATGATTGCTTTTTATCAAGAAATACCCACGAGCAGAACCGAAGAGGGTAACCTCTTCTCGAAAAAGGTTTAGTAACTTGTGACGTCATCGCTTCAAGGTAATAATTCCTGGAAAAAGGTTTGTGGCTTCAAGGCAATAATTTCTGGAGAATCCAAATTCGTGCTTCTCTTTTCCATTTTCGATTAAAGTGGAGAAATTAGTGAAAATTCTGTGCATGTTGCACAGACAGTATAATTATAGCTTCCTTCGTTTATTTCGTCCATCTTTATCTCGATCTTCATGTCATTTTCATTTACGTTTCCATTCCTTCTATGTTTCCATCTCTTCTTACTGTGAACCCTGCAGTCACCCTGAGCAAGTCAGTGCGGCACTAGGCCCTCCATAGGAGGTCTTCAGAGGCTAAGTTTAGCCGCTGCTCCCGGCGAGTAGGAAGCGTGAACTCGCCACTCATACGCGGCTAAAAAATCTATCAACCCCCACGGTCATTTCGCATGCTACGAATCCTTTGTTGTACTTCAGATTACTGCGATTGATTTCTCTCTCATTTTGATCGTTTGACCATTGAATCATTAAGTCTAAACTCAGCACTCGAATGGAGCTTAAATCTGTAAGTTGAGTACGCAGTATTTCCAAGCAGTGCATCCTTAGCTGTTATTCAATAAAATCCCCGAGACAATATTTATAGTTTACGTCTATCAGGCAGTAGGTTATTGAAGACAAATGTAAGCTCGTAGGACATCACATTAAAATGAGCATCAGTTTTTCTCGTCTGTACCTGTCAGGCCTATAAAAAGACCAGTGTATTCCAATTGTACAAGGTTCACCCCATTAACAAAACATCATCTCTGAAAAATGATAGGCAATTCCTAATAACAAACATTATGTATGGTTTAAATATTTGGTGCTTGTTACAGTTTAAATATTTAAAATTGTTCTTGCTGTAGTGCTATAAACAAACATTGAAATGAAGTGCTGTGAATTAGACCTAACGTGAACATTTTAAATATACGTCCATCTAAATATTCGAATATTTGTAGCTTATCACGGTTCCTCCACTTGTGTGCATGTATGTATTAAAACGCTTGCGTTTTATTTTTTTCTTTTTTTTAATGTCACTTCTTAGAACCGTTGCACGAATTTTAATTTTGAATCAAAATACCAACTTCATACCCTCGTATGTTTATGAAATGTTATATGCCTTAAAATTTTATTTTCCTATGGGAGTCATGACCGCTCGCTCAGCTCACTTATAAAAAATGCATGCTGCCGATTTTGCACAGAGGACATTTGATGTTCACTTTTGATAAAGATAATTAAATCCATTAAAATCGTCAATGCAACGTTTGTTAAAAACATTTGTGGATATGAAGCGCTGGAAGGTAGAGCCTCTATCTTTGGATGTTTTATGTTATCATTTGAATGTTGGAGTAATGTTGGTTTGATACTTGTCGCGAAAATGTTTAATTTTGTCATGATACAAGCCTTTAGGTTATGACGATAGAAGCCATTGTGAAACAG
>JALHKN010752544.1:0-10811 GCA_039513755.1 Hyalella sp. 3TK10
GAGCGCCGCTCCACGCTCTATCGCGGCAAGCAACAGAATGAGGTGGAAGAAGAGCGGCTTTCCTCATATACGAGCGTGAATGACCCTGAATCTCGCCATGTCATGAGCACTTCCTATGTCTTCCACCACCGTAAAGCCCCTGCCTTGTACGGGGGTCGACGGTACGAAGTTCAAAATCCAGCTAAGATTTATCCTCGGTTGGTGGTAGTCATTTCTGGATTTTTTCTGTGTTGTATGGGCAGTACATAATAATTATTTTAATCTTGCTCAAACTGGCAGTTTATTAATCCAAAAAGGATTCTCCTAGTCTTCTCAATACTTAACTTTAAGGCTTTATCTGCGGAAGTAATTTAATTGTTTTTACCCAAACTCGATTAAAATTTTCCCGTGCCATTTATTTCCTTGTTATCCGATGCCTTATCCAATTAAAAAATTATGGCCTTCAGACATTTTTATCCATCAGTCACTGATATAAGCCATCTTTAAAATTAGGTTATTTTCCTTTCCAACAGTTAATGGCCAAGACGCCGCCTGCCACTTAAATAGAGCAAAATCACTCACGATTTATAGACATGACTCGTACTCAGCTAAGTTCCATTCAATGTAGCACAATGTCACGTTTACAGACAGAAAAATAAATATGTTGCACTACCTCTCATGCAGCAGTGAAGCATTCAAAATTTTGAATTGAACTCGTTAAATAATTATGCGCATCTCCTTTCTAATATGTCATGCAATTTTCCTCCACATCAAATTTCATTTCAGTTGATATCGACGCCAGACATGTTGAATCAAAATCTCATGGAAATACATATCAATGTTGCCGCATTTTTTACTGCAGCAGCAACGAAAGCTGCATCAGATTTAAAGTCGGTCTTTTATTCAGCCCGATGCGTGGTTCATTGAAAAAATCAAATTTGTTGCGTGCATAGCGTCCCTCTTAATTAAGTCCCAAAAGTTTAGGGTGCCATTAAAGTTTTTATGACACTCTTTTGATAAAAATAATAACAGAATGAGAAAAGAAATTAACAACTCTTCAAAAATAAAAACAACACCGGGACCACTTTCGAACGCTGACTGGATTTTAAACATTGTGCCCAATTAACCGAGCGGCGTAGCGAATCTAGTATTGTATTTGTATATAATCGATTTTGCCATGAGTTAGCCTTGTTTACTCACCTGGTTCCTGGCAACACTCAACTGACTCACTTGGTTGAGACAAGAAATGATCAACACACTCCCAGCATGATCATGGATTTTTAATTTCCATTTCATTTGTAAATTATATAATACCGATATTGCAATGGTCATGTTCCAGAGCAGACACATGTGATCCAAGTGCTTAATTGTGGAAACGGAATTGTCAATATTCCCGCAAATCATGCTAATGAGAATTTTCTATGGCTCTATAGAACAATCAATAAAGTATCAACACTTCTCATCATTCTTGTTATTTAATTTCCATAACAACGAATTAACTATCATCCAGAGTTTTCTAGTTTTAAAAGTTACTCTCTCAGCTTATGTTCGACGCGGGGCATATTTGATGAGTCATTTGACCACACATTCATCTATTTTATCTAACAAAATGGTTTACACGTCGTGTAACGCAAACAATCTTAACAAACATGCTTCAAACTAGAACCCACTTGAATCGTACAATGGTGAAATCAATTACATGTGATATACTTTAACTAAATATTTTCAATGAAGTGCAATTAGGTATTTGCATGTACCGAGTATTTATTATACATGGTATTTAGGTATTTATGTATTAATTATTTAATTTGGCATTTGCTAAGCATTGGATCTATCAGCTGGGCAGTAGTTATACAAACCATCTCCTTCGTCGTATGTGGTTTTGTGAGTCAATACTGAAGGCAATAACTCGGCAAGAACGCTTTGGGCGCACTGAGCCCTTGCCCGAAACAACTTCAATGGGGAAGATCGTGAATTCGTGAATGACGTCATTCACTGGACTTCTGACCGAGTGTCAAGATTTTTATTTTAACAATGGTAATAACTGCTTCAGTTTAAGAGTACTTCTCATCGTCTATTTGCTTCGAGTCCGTAAGACAATCAGTTATTATGAAATTCACGAAAGCAGTCTCAAGGTTCCCACTTACCTCTTACTTTGATACGCGTTTCCACACTGTTTCTGACACGTGTATTATCCCTGGAGCCTGCCGACAGCTGGCGCCGAAGTGCCTCAAACGCCACGACAAAGTGAAACCATTTGTCTCGCAGATTGCGCTTCCTATTCATCTATTCTGCATTTTAGTGTTCTCTCAGCTACCTTCGTCTGATTAATAGTGCACAGGATTGAGAGTGAACAGGGAAGTGTTTATGCAGAAGTCGTGTTTTATTGCAGTTGCCCATCATGGAGTGCCTCATGCGGAATCCAGCTACCCTGTGATCACCTATAAAATTGTCAACTTGATTGAGCGGCTGGATTTGATGCGTGCGCGCCCCGCTTGTAACAGCATAATTCATTATCGTGATTTGGATTAGTTGTTTTTATTTCTACGTTGTAATGTAACGGAAAGCCTCAAGACACACTTGAGTCTTTTGACTCTACAAAATGGTGCTACGATCGAACAAAATTTTAATTAAAATTAAATTTAAGATGTTCGCTCAATTTTTCTTGGTTGAATAAAAATAATGCACAATGTAATATTGGGTAAAAAAATGTTCATGTGTTCACGTCTAAACTATTTATTCAGGATAAACTAATTTCGTACGGCGAAAGTGACAGACAATGTGTGATTCAAGACGTTTCCCATGCCGTGAAGGTTTGCTTTAACTCGATATGGGGCTGCTGGGATAAGTTTCCAACGCCAATAATTAATCAGTATAGACCCATCCTCTTCAATTTTTTTATCTCATTCACGTCGTCATTTCGGCTTGTATAATAAAATCATTGCAAAGGGTGTCGAGGCCTTCCTCACGACCTTGTAAAGTGTGATACACAGTGCGTGGTTAAAACTCCTGCATGCGTATGAAATGTTTGGAAACTTCGCGTGCCACATAATCTTTAATCCATTGAATGCAGCTAAAAAATATATCACAAGTGCCGCGAGAGGACTTAATTAACCCAATAGATGTTATCACTCGTACTTTATTATCCCCATGAGCAAATTTGAGCATCAGCAGAGCGAGTTATGCAAGCTGTAAATCTTCCTAATCTTTGGACAACAAAAAATTGAAAGAAAAAGGTAAATAAGAAAGACTTTTTTGGCAATGGCTTATGCATCGTCAAAAACAAGATGCATGGTCCGAGCAAGAGCGCTCTATGTTTGGAAGCAGGAATAGATGCTCTATCCTATTAAGTACGAGACTAAACACTACTTATCCTAACGCAGTTCTTGAGCTTTGCAAGCCGTTGATGGCAATGCGCATACGACCCGAAGACAACAACTCCATTTCAGGATAATGCAAATAGATGTTTTACTGTTAAGAAGGTAGCCTTCTTGGTTCAGTACTCTGTTCTTCAAAATTCACCCAGCATACAATCATTAAAATATGAGAAGAGGAAGTACTCAATCCTCATTATTTTTCTTCAACATGACCTTTTGCAATTAAATCGAGTTAACATCTGAACTGTCGAAAGACAAACAAATGTAAGTTTTTTACAATTGCTGTTTGACGGTAAACGAAGAAATGTAAAGCAAATCAAGTGTTCATTTCCATAGACCTGGTAAGAATTTAAAGAAGATTTGCTGTGATAAAACTGTACTTCATGACATTTCGCCGCTCGCATTGATGACCAATTTGATGTCATTGTATACCAGGGAATACCCAGCAGGCATTATTCTAGATACATTTCTATACGTTTTCATATTACTTGTTGTGTTTTCAAACAGTGAGACCCACCGCTTTATCAAAATGCCTACGAAAAAATGTTTTAAGTGTTCTTACTTGTTCACAGCGATGAATTCTTCACTCAAATTAGTATTGTTCGATTATTTGATATTTAAATATTAATCAGCGTAACTAACGTTAGGCGCTTAAATACAATGGTATTGAAATTAAGATTGAAATGCAATTGCTGAATCCCATTCGTTTTATCCATCGAAGTCACTGCAAGAACCGTGATGCGCATGATGAAGCAAAGATGCATGATGATAAGCGTGACGTAAGAGTCGTCTTCTGCAATAGGTAATGACACTTCCATCAATAGTTTTCCAATACGTTGCACGGGACAAGGCATCATATACCTTTTAAACGCTCAGTTAATTGGAGAAAAAAAGTGTGGATCCTTCTTGTACAGATGTACTGGCACTGTGACACCAACCTAAGAAAATTTGAATTTCCCATGATAGGCTGGCGAGGGCACATGGGATCTCCGGACAATCGTCAAAAGCACTTGACTTTGCTTATTGCTAACTAAGGCAGTTACGATCTCTCCGCATGAGCGGAGTGATTGTAATCCTGAAACCCAAAATTTGTTTCACTGTCTCTGCAGGTTTGAAACCGAAGAAGAAAGAGTCAAGTCATCAAGTGTATGTTAGAGACCGCACTGAATTCTCAAAAAGGGCTATTTACGCATACCTTGGAGTTACGTGAAGTCATCACTTCACTTACACTGACAGTTATCAGAAAAGCTGGCTTCTTGGCGGGCTCTGAAGAATGAAAAATGGAATAGGCTATTTGATTGAGCTGCTAAATGGCTCCAACTCAGTAACTTACTTGTTCAGTGCATCAAGTCACCGGCATGTTTTATGCCGTGGAAAAGAAATTGAGGTAACTGAGTAACCATCTATCAATTGCAATTTAAGACACATATAACAAATATTACCTAAAGCTGTATTGTAAGACTTCTACTGCAGAAAATTAAAAATTCTTCTGTCAATGACAGCCATACTTGACGGGTCCGTCTAATCACCAAACTGGACGAACTGGGCCGAATTGGGCCCAACTGGACACACAACTGGAATGAATACAGGGAGCGACGAACTGGACCAGACACTTTTGCGGTCGCGGTCTCAGCCGCAGCTAACGGAAACGCATGGGCATGGCAAAATGGCAAATGGTTCTATTTGAAAAAAAAACCAGCGACCTGGACCCATTTTTGCGTTTGCGAATTGCGGTCATGTCGTCTCTGCGTTTTATACTAAAAAAAAATAACCTAGCGACCTGGACCTAACCCCAGATTCCATTTGCCAATCTTAACCTTACCTTAACGAGGTTTGCGTTCCATTAGCAATTAATTTCTATTAGTTAGTTACGACCCCGAACGCAACGGCGAACGCGAACACATAATTGTCCGACAGGTCCTAACCTAGCCGTCCTATACGAATAATACAATCAATCCTTTTCTGCCCTGTATTCGATCCAGTTCGTCGGGCCAGTTCGGCCCAATTTGGCCCAATTCGTCCAGTTCGGTGATTAGATGGACCGATACTTGACAGTCTGGTGGACGGTGGTTGCCGAATTCCCTGCCGAGGTACTGTCAATGTGAACAATGATTGCTGATTACACATATCCATTATCGGCAATTTACGATCAATACGAGCGGTGGTCAACGACCGATACGGACTACGGCAATTTACGATTGATACATAAGGTGATTAACCATAGATACGGACCTGAAATTCCCAGGAGACCCAGACTGGAATATTGGGCAGATTTTCCTGAAAACCGCGGGTGAAAACTTGCTGTTCATAGGTCCTTTCCGAAAATCGCGGATGAAAATTTGCTGTTCACAGGTGGTTTTCAAAAATCACCGTTGAGTAGCGGAGTCGTTAAGACGGAGTCGCCCGCTGACGCGTAGTCAGGGTGGAATTCTAAGAATGGAGGTGCCCATGCATCAAATTCGATCTGCCTCACACAAGGTGTTGTTCCAGCTGGACCATTTAGGAAGGTTTTTCAGAAATTGAATGGTTGAAGCAGGAGGCAAGCAAAAATGGGGTACATACGCAAATGCATCTTCAGTGGGTCATTGTCACGATTACCTTACATGCGTTAGCGCCAACACAATTCATCAGCCACTCTTTGCACAGTGCCGCTTTTCCAACTTATCTGAGCGCCAAACATGGCAGCTCCCTACCCATGAATCTGAGGCGCAGTCTATTGCCTAAGGCTCTAAGAACACAGGCGTCCGCATTAAGAACTAAATACTTATGCATACAATAAACTTCTGAAATAATTGTATTTAATTTCACCATTCATCAGTTTTATAATTTTTGTCATAGATTCATTCTCTACAATGAGAATGGCTTACAGAAAATACATGAAATAGTGCTGTTTGCAAAGATACTGTTGAAAACTAGCGGTCTATATTTGAAGTGAGAGATAAAAAACAATGTTCAAGACCTAAATTGCGCCTAAATATGAGAAAAACCAAGTGAAATATGCTGCTTTTTAATGTTCTAATCATAGATGAGAAAATGCCTCTTCTTAATATCTGAATATAAAGAAAAATACAGTTCTACATCTACTCGGAACAGAGTTTTTGGCATCTTCCCGCGTTCTAGGTTGGTTGAAATTATCTTCGCCTATTTCTCAACGCCTTTTTTTGCATGAATTGGTTTCCAAAATGAATTCTTTGTAACTATTTCTAATAATTTGAGTCAACTTTCCTCTTATGGGATATTTAATTTACTGTGACGAGACAGATTTTGACACAGGTCCGGCCGACAATAACCTTTGGAAATATGTTAGCAATAATCACGGCATCTAGAATGAATTTTGCGTTTGCGTAGCCAAAACTGGATTAGTTGAAATTTTTTCTACAAGTATCATCCAATTTCTTCATACGGGATAATATAGTCATTGTGTAAATTGTGACTCAAAATTTAGTACGGTACAAACAATAAAGGGTTCCAATGCTAGCCCTGCGGTCACGTCACGTAGTACGCTTGTGGCTTTGTTTACATTTCGCTCAAGCCGCTACAGCTGCTGAGATGCGCACTTCACAGTCGCTTCTTTGTTGTGATGGCGTTAGGAAGGTGCGTTCCAGTTTATATCTTCCCCTTATAATATGCCATGTGTACCTGGTCCTTTAGATAGACTTCCTAATTCCCCGCTGCGCGTAGTTACCTGTTATCGATGGACAAGCTCCGGTACTCTCTGTCGGAATACTTATCTAGAGTAAACAATCCGCTTTAAGGGTGTATTCTGTTCCCGAATATTGAACACTGAGCGTTAAGAACTCACCTGCACCAATTTTATTTTAATTGTTACGGAAATTGCAAATACCTTTCCAAAAACATGAGTTCCGAATCGTTTGAAAATCCACTTTAGGCACTGAGCGTTAGTGATGAAAATGTAACCATTTCTGTGTTTTAAAACTATTGAATTTTAACAATATTTCTAATGACGTCTTTTTGAAGCATTGAACGCGGCATGGTTGATGAGGGTCCGAGATGGAGGTCTCACGATGATACGATCCAAGGAAGGGCGTTGCTGTTCTGTGCATTGTCGCGTCATACGTCACATGTCACATGCATCAAATCCCCGACAGACATGGATGATATCACTTTTAAACCGTTTGAGATTGAAATGTTGTTATTCGCTTGGATTATACCCAACAAATATACAGAATTTAGTTGCCGAAATAAATCATGGCTGTATCAATGGCGCTCTTCGTTTATTCACGAACTTTAGGTATTAGTGAGATTGATGTTCCAACTCCAGAAGCATACTTCTTCAATTTTCAGGTACTGATGCAATTCATCGTAAATTGAAATAAATACAATTAATAGCATTCAACGTATTTATGTGCAATACTACAGTAAACAATGTTGTATTATTTTCCACCACCAATTTATTTTGTCATTATGTTCATTGTTCATCCTAAATGTATAATTTTGACTTTTAATTGGTATGTGCTTCTATCTTTTCATGGGCTTGAGAGAGTTTAACTGTGCTATACATTGTCTTTAAGACATTCTCACTAACGATATCAAAATCAGTTGCGTCCAATTATGAACGCACTCAATGTTCGCATGGAGTAAATGGTTCATGGTAGATATCAGAAAGATGCAGATGGAATGTCAAATACCATTTGATAATTTTTTGCTGCCGCACAAAATATTGGATAGAAATTCAGCAATACTTGCGACTTTCTATTGTATATTACTTGAAATCCAACGACGCTAAAATATTAATTGAATGGAAAAAGTTAAAACAACTATTTTCAGTTCGGTAGTGAAGTTCGAGTTCAAATTATTTGTTGAATCAGAAGTTTATTTTCAATTAACTTACTTGTGTCAATTATTGAAATAAATGACAATGCTCTTATTGAAATCAGAACTTTGATTACCAACTTTTTGGAAACATCAAAGTGAGGTTGGTATTATTGATGAATAAAGAAAGTTTCATAGATATATTTTAAATCCTGTTTTTCGTGATGGAATGGTCCCCGGTAATATCAAGATTAATTTTAAGAGAGAATAATAAAACTCGGTATTCATAATGCACTATCAGAGCATTGAAATTCAGTTATAGGTATTCCTCCTTAAGAATACTTTGCTTTTATCTTGAGGCAGAAGAACTGCATGTATGACATGACCTCAACTGTGGCTGCTTGCCTCGCTCCTGTCCCCACCATCAAGAGGTTTTGTGGATCGAGATCTGGTCCCACTCACAGGCCTACCATGGGAGGTGGGGGTGCACAACAAAGCAAATTTAAAACGGAGGGTCGAGCTGCCTTTAGAGCATTTTACGCTTATGTTTGCCAACTACTTCATGTGAGTTTCGTATCTCTTGACCCTGACTGCTTTAATTAAGTTTCATATTATTGTCTAAGTTCAAAAATTGTTTGTTCAACAAACATGACTAACAACATTTACAACTATTTGCTGGTGTCTTAGTTGTGTACAAACTAAAAGAATTTATAAATTTGAATATAATGTTTCTCCAGGTTAGGTACTTCACGGCAAAAGGAAGATGGGCTAATTTTTTAAGCGGACACGGCCAACGAAGTCTACAGCAAATACGTAGATTTGCTTTACGATATGGTGTGGAACTAAATTTTCTGCTCTATACAGCTTTTAAAGACTTGCCACCAACCACATCAAACCTTGTGGACTTCAGCTTCCGTGAGCAAGCACAAGCTTCCATGCAAGCACTGAACTTCCACTTTTGCTCCTCAGACAAGTCAGAAGCAAAGAGCGCATTTACTGAAGGTGCTCCAATCTCTGCCATCTACACTGACAAAAAGGTAATTGATGGACCATTCAAAAAATAAATAATATAAATTGGAGACTGACTGAGAATAATGAAGTGGAATCTTCATTCGTAAGAAGCATTACCAGTAATAAAGTTAATTCCCATTCATTTATGTCTTCTTTTCTATTTCCAGGACTACACCAAGCTGGGCTCAGAAGCATCAACCGCCTTGACGTCGCTGTGGCAACGGGTGGCTGCGAGGCAGTGGTGGAGGGGTTTTACTTGGTCGTAAAACAACATTTGCTTGTAGGAAGAATGGGAAATAAATCAATGGTGGACAAAGCTACTGTTGATTGGCTAATGCCATTGCCTCTTAGATGCCCCTCCATAATCAGAGCCATTTCAAAACTTTAAGGAAATCAGGAAACTTTTGAATGGAAATCAGAGTGTAAGCTTACTGCCGCACAGAGGTGTTCAACATTCCCATGTCAGGAATCGGACGAAGTTCTCGGACATGAGCACAATGATGATGCGGCAGAGGAGCGAATCGGTAAAATGCCTGTCGTTTTTAGAAAAAGAAGACCTCGCAGATGTAGTTTAGTAATTCGATATATTTTGTGGTCTCACAATAAAGGGCGAATTTGAAAGTGGAAGAAACGAATTGTTGTTAAGTGTTAATTTGCATCTCAGTATGATCCTGCTTTCTCTTATACCTTCGCCCAACATTTTTCTAACGCATATATTAAATTTTCAAATAACTTGTCATCTTTTTCTCAAATAAACTGTTCACATGCTTAAACTATAGCTGCCTTTTTAAGAATATTTGACCATGAGTAAAAAGTTTGAAATGCTTGAACGAGTCATAATCAGTGGGGGAGATATCAGGAGAATAGGGAGGATGAGGCAAAATCTCATAATTCAGACTAGGCAGCTTGTCGACCTCCGGTGGCCGAGTGACCAGCTTGCATTCATACGAGGAAGTGACTCAATATGGTTTGGTGAGTAGTGATTTGAAATAACATTGTTGTCTGAAATAAAAGATACCTAAGGTTAACCATATGCATTTTAATAATTAGGCTTATATATAGTTTATGAAGGAAGCTACTCTGAATACGACATTTCATGTGAGACAATAACTACTACATTGCATGTGAGACCACCTAATACATCTCATCAATTACTGATTTTTCACCACCTTTTCCCAACATTCTTGTAAATTGTCGCATAAACATAGGAAGCATATATATATAGTTTTGATGGCATTTCATACAGCTGTCCTTGAGTATGATTATTATATATGCGTTTCATTCCGTAACTAGGCATTTCTTCATGGGAATTATACAATTTTGTAAGTATTTTCACGTCTTTTATGAACCTTATGTTCTTTCACCCTCTATGAATAGGTAGGGGATATTTATTATACCTAATTTTATTCACACTAGTCACTTTCTATTCGCTACGGTACTCTATTTTTAATGAGACCTAGACTAAGGTTGCGCTCATCGTTCCCTTCTCATTCTGAATTACTTTGCCGTTGTAATTTAAAATTTCATTCCAGGAAGAACGTTGTTGCCGGGGGGTTGTATACGCTAATTCGTAGCACAACCTTCCTGCTGTCATGATCCCTTATCCCCTTTTAATCATATCAGATAAATCATTAACATGTCTGTTTTGTTATTTAAGATCGTTTTTCTATT
>JALHKN010752864.1:0-11047 GCA_039513755.1 Hyalella sp. 3TK10
ACTCTACTGTGATTGAATTCAAGTGAACTTGGAGATTGAAATCCTAAATGGTTGGAATAGTTGTGTAGCAATAGCCATTTGAACGATTCAAGTTCCTTTTTTGGTTACGTTTCAAGTGCGTTATTAGATTTTAATTTAAAAAACGAATGCACTTGGTCCCTGTGTCAAGGGCGCCGGCTTCAAGCACCGTTCGTGGCTAGATCGAAATGCGCCAACGCCACTTGACTAAGTTTCTGTTGCTGACAATTAAGTTCAACACGTGCAACTGGCTGTTATACCTATTAGTAAGTACCGTCACGTGGAACACGTGGCGTCAACAAGAATACCAGTGAATAGATTGACAAAATACCAATGGTCCACACCTTGGAACCACGTGTGGGCCTCACCACGGAACCTACTCGACATTGGGGACCAGCTGGACAATGATGCGGTATCGCCTGGAGCTACATTAGCCGGTGGCAACCCACTACCAGAAAATTCGAAACTGGTGAAGGATACGGTCGGCGCTAGTGGGATTGAGAGAAAGCCCATTGTTTCACGCTCAGAAGCCGTTATGAAGAGAGGGCGTTTCACCTGGACTGTAGTAGCGAATGTTCCCTTTACCAAGTTTACTGATTAAATCTTTGAATTTAACTGTGGGTGACGCTTGTTTATTAGGTCTAGCGTCCAACCCATCAACCTAGGTACAATTAATTAGATGGTATTATCTTAGGGAGTTTGTTTTAGTAAGGTTAGAGCGAGGATTGTTGGGGGTAAAGAATTATTTAAGGTAGGCACCCTTTAGGATTTGTTCCCTGTTTGTGTGGTTATTTACTGTTTTGCAATTATCACGTTGTTCTGGATGTCTTATTTTTTCACCCTATCATATACATTTGGACCAAGCATATGTAGGCTAACTATGTAATTAATGTTGGCCAGCTTCCCGATTACATCGCCCCCGAAGCGACCACCTTCATAGGCGGCGCGGCACGTAACGCCAATGCACATATACGGCTGCCTCTCAGCATCAATTTAAAAAACCCTCGGCCGTAATATTGCCGAGATTATTGCCACTGCACTCACGTTCTGAATATGCATATACATTCATACGATTGTGTATAAATCTTTATCATGGCTGTAAAAGCAACAACCACGGAAATATACAGCAAAGGGTATTTAGGTTGTTCAGTATGACTACTGTCGATTGATTGTTGATCACCATGCAGTTGCGCGATCTTACAATTAGTACTAAGGCTAATTTCAGTAATGGCCTTGCAAAAAATAAAAGCACCGGGACTTTGTAAGATAATAAGCATGTTGAGCACGGATTGGATTGAAGCGCGAATGTCACGCACCTACATCTTCAGATGCTGGAGGGCTACTGCAGAGTGCAGACGCACAGCTCGAAGCGCCATCCGATAGTACGTTTCGAGCGTGTTATGGGTGTACGGTCGATCGTCGCACGACCGATCGTCCATCTAACACAGTGGTTCCCAACCTGTGGTACGCGTACCACTAGTGGCACGCAAGGGCCTTCCAGGTGGTACGCGAACACTTTCAGGGTCATAAAAGATTTTTAGTTAGTTATTTTTACTTCACAAAAATCTTTACTGCCTAACACAAGATAATCTGGCAACGATTTGAAACTGTTGCCACACGCCACCCACGCCACCCACCTGGCCCACCGTTAAATGCAAACAGTACACTCCCGTTCCTCCCCCGGGAGTGTGTATAAAATGCAACTAATACTACATATTAGCTGCTAATATGTAGTATTAGTTGCATTTTATCGACAAGATATAACATCATTTGTGGCTGACGGCGAGAATCCAGTTGCTGGGGGAGAAGGAGCAGACTCAGCCCTCGCATTGAGTTGTTGTTATCGTAGTTAATTTGCATGTTCTACTTGTACAACTATGGAAATAAACATATATCTGATCGGATTTAGTTTCTCTGGAACCTGGTGGTACGCGGCGACTGTACGGGACCTCCAAGTGGTACTCGATCACAAAAAAGTTGGGAACCACTGATCTAACACATTCAAACGTGCATAACTTCACGGCCGCGCGACGACCGCAGCCATTCATGAGCGTATTTTTGGTGTAACGATAAAATGGAACGGCTAAAATACGCTCTCGGTCTCCTGTCACGCCTTAGACATGCGGGCGAAACGCCCTTAATTTTTGACTGGGTAACACGAAATGAATTAACTGTGAAATAGTGAATTATTCCCTTCAGAGGGAAAATGCCAGTAGAATTCATACGGAAACAAACAATATAAACATGGGATCTAAATTATTCCAGAACGGCTCTATATCTCTTTCATACTTGAAGCTTTTTCGACACGTTGGCGTAAGCGCAAAAGCTGCATTCTGCATGAACCTCCTACCCTGGTCCCACATGGACACGGTTCATAAAACAAGGATGTGGAGCTAACAAGCCTGACTTTATAGCTCATTATTTTAAGCCCTAAACCCTACTATGGAAGACTCATGAATAAAAAATGACTTTAGAACACTTAATGGTACGAAGCGCCAGCTAAAGAACTCCTGCCAAATTATTTAATTGGGAACGTTTTTTTTATTTGGTGCGTCCGTATAACTTCATGTTTGTAAACTTTTGAAAATGCTTAGACTATCACTAAAAATCTCTCACTCTTTGCTCACTGGAAAATAAAGTTCTGGTTAAGCTCTGTGGTGACATTTTAAACAAGAAAGAAAATTTCAAGCAGGTATCATTTTAAAACACGGTCCTTTGTTTTTCCTTTAGCAGAAATTAATTGTATTTTAGAAGTTTCGACTGTTTTTATATCGCTATTAGGTTGAGGCGAGCTTAGTTGGAGCATTTAAATGAACGGTTGCTTCTGGGCTTTCAAACTTTTCACATTATCAAGTCTAAGAGATTTCCAATTTATTCTCTAATGACCTGTAAAAGATTGCCTTAACTGCCCAAATTTACTGAACGAACTAACGCTCGTTTCTTAACAAAGCTAATTGGATCGGAACTCAAATTTTATAATGGTGATGACACGCGTTAGTAGACGTAAAGAATTGGAGAAACGATTTCACATCACTCAATGAGTACAATCATGTTGCTTAATGGAGTTCTAGCAAATAAATATGCTGGTATTTGAAATATTTGTTTTTATTATCATAAAAATTAAAGACATCCATACAATGGCATATTAGCTCCTAATACAGTAAATATAATAATGCAGGTATTGAGGTCCAAATATTATAATCCATATTGAGTAGGAATTATTGTTCAGTCATTATATGAAATTATTCAAACAAAACAACGAACCTCGCGACACATGAAACAAATTAGATTATATTAAATTAAAAATTACATTACATTTTGCATTTTCAAACAATTAATCCCTGGGAATTTAGAAAAAAAAACATTCTAGATAGCTTACAGCCGATAGAAAATGAGATTTTGGTATTTTTCTCTTCGAGTGTTTTTTTGTTGGATCCGTCTGCGTGGCATTGGGCACCAAAAGGGAAGGACTGCGGTGGCGTCAATCTTGCCCAAACGCTTGAGGAATTTGAGACTTTTCAAATATAGATGGATATTGATGTCCCTGAAAGCCTAACTTCCCCCTAGCAATTTAGCGAGTGAGGAAAATTCCCCTGTGAACGTGTGTGGTTCCTCTAGCACAAGTAACGATTTACTTGAGGCATATTGGTGCTCGAAAATCAGAAAAAATAAATATACTATGAGGCAGCCCGGATAGGGTCACAGCTTAATTCGATTTTGAAGAAGCCGAGAGAATTTTCGAAATCGTCTGTAATTTCAATGGTACAAAATCTAGTACAATTTCAAGCTATTGGAGTTAAAAAGTGAGAAATATTTATGTACGGGATAACAGTATGAATTGTATAAACCAAAAGCTGTCTGTGAATCAGTAAAGCCGAACATGTGGAAAACCATTATAGATCCATACTTCCATGAATGCTTCATTGCGTTTTCACTGACAGATACCTTATATTTTAAATTTTGTAACTATCACAATGATCCATATTAATAAAAATATTACTCTACACAGTCTTCCTATTAATCTTAAATCTTTCTTTAACAGCTTGAGCGTGATGCGAAAGACAAGTTGATTAGTGTAGTTTTGTGCTATGAACATTTGTAAATTATCTGTAAAAGCGAGCGTTTCACATGAGTCAGGCACGTACAGTTCTTGATTTCAACAAAATCAATTATGGAACAAGCCGGATGAGAAAAATTTGTAACCGAGTTACTTTTATTGTGAATAAATTTAAATTCTGGTGCATTTTTTAATTAATGGCACACAACTTGAACAAAGTCTTCAAGCGTGCACGTGATTGGATAATTGTCAATTATAGTTTCATCATTTAGGCTGATTGGCTTACGCAAGGTAATATTAATATTTTTTAATAATTGGCGAACAAAAATGTATCAAAACACAACAACCCAAGAATTTGCTCAAATTGGCTCATGGTTGTATTTAAATGAACGATAAAATTACGTATAGATGGTAATGTAAACCCTCAAATAAAAATAAATTATTTGTGTAAAATTTAGCTAGTTCTTTTGAACTCATATTAAATAGACATAAGCAAAGCCAAAAAGGATAATCCAACTTTTCAAAATGAGATAACGAGGCCTGAATTAAAATTTGAGTCGTATGAATTTACTACCTATTTGAAATGTCTTCATCTCAGACCTCAAAACAACTCCCACCAGTTCCCTTCAAAAACCGATCGATGCATTCATCCATTTCGAGCGACCACATACCAGTTAGGAACATCACAAATTAAACTAATAATAATTATTTGTGAGCNGGTTTCACAATGCATGATATGAAAAATGTGTTTATTACGATTTAAAGCTTTTTATAATTTTAGTCAGTGCGTGCATAGGTACGTACTTTAGTCAGTATCTCGTCAGCATGTGCATTTGTTCAAACTCGGCTGAGATCTGCACATCTTAAATTACTGAACACAGATTAAGGCCTACATACATTTCTCCTCCAAACGGAAAAGTATGAATTGAGGCAAATTTCAAGTCTGAAACGAGATGAATAGGAGTTGTCGCATTTACCTTAAAATGTATAATTCATGAAAGTGGCCGTAAGTAAATTTTGTGATGACATCAATTTAGGGTGAATAAATTTTTGATAGCAGCTCTGGAGTGTTTCAAATGATGCGGGTTTAAATATCCGCGAGCGAGGAAAAGTAAAGGATCTCTTGGGTTGTTTACTCGATTAGCATTATTTTACGGCAAAAATTATTCCTTTCGATGGCGCCTCCCGGATGTAGTTTTAATGCATCGGCTAAACTAAGAGTAGGTGAAAAAATGATTAAACGCCAAATAATTGAAAATGAAAGCCTATAATGTGAAATTTATTTTCCGCGAGTCAATAATTATAGAGACATGAATTTTGCTGCTTGATTCGTCCCTGCAAGGTGAAGGTTTTGACGTAATTGTATATCGTATTTCGGTGAGGGAAGCCCTTTTGGCCAAATAATATATTGTTGATTAGAGTTCATCATCACTGGAGCCTTCTAATGGAAAAAAAATTAATCACAAAAACACAACATAATTACCGCACGAGACACGACACTGAACTTTTTGGCAGACCAGCAAACTTGGTTAGCGTCGCCCACTCGACGTGGGCTCTTCGTTTGTATGATAACGCCCTCAAGAAAAGAATGGACTGCCGCAAGCAGCTATGAGGCATTTTTTCCCTGATAGCAATCCTCCAAACGAGGAGGCTACCCCGAGATGAGGCTCGAGAAAGAGATTATGGGAAAAGAATCTTTATGATGGTATAGGAAGTATAAGGACGAGCTGGCTTGCGACCTGAATTTCTGTGTGAATGAAACCAAGAAACACTAGTGAATGGACGGAGAATTCAGCTTTAGGATAAAAGCATAGTTAAATTAATTTAATTTTCGGGATTCTCAATAATCATTCATTACGTAATTTATGTATTGTAAGACGAAAACATTATTTGGAGGCTGACTTCGCAGGCTTGAAAATGAAACGTTTGAGTTATGAGCATGATAACTTGTTGATTGTAGGTTGAGTTTTTCATTTCGGTAAAGTTTTCCTTTCGGTAAAGTTTTTCCTTCGGTAATTTTTATCATTTCGGTGAAGTTTTTATTTTCGTTAAAGTTTTTCCTTTCGGTAAAGTTTTTCCTTTCGGTAATTTTTATAATTTCGGTAAAGCTTTTATTTTCGTTAAAGTTTTTCCTCTTGATGGTTGTACTGTAGTTTTATTCAGAGTACTGATTGTGATGCTGAGCTGAGATGTCAAAATAAATATACAAATTTAAAATAAATATTACGGATTCAAATTTAGCCTTGCCTAAGATTAGATACTTTTTTCTCCAACTCAATGTGTTTGATGTTAAAGTAGAAAATGGATCAAATCGAGATTGTTTTTGCAAACAGAATAAACACACAAACTTTCGTTTGCAATCGTATTACCCACCTCTCAATTTATGTAAATGTCAGACAGGAATGCGATCAAACAAATTCTTGCTATATCTCGCCTGAATAATTTATATAAATCATGTGTACTCGCTGCGAACTAAATTATTTATCCATTTACTCTAATTGCCTGCATCAAATTAAAACCTAGTTTGATCATTTAAATAAACAGATGACGAATATATTTTAGCGATACCCCTACACCACTAAAAATCACCTTGAAATACCGAGACGTCTTCTAATAAACCAAATTAAACGCCACAGAATTTCGCATGACAAAATTTCAAGCTTTTCTGATTTAGATCAGAGCCCTTTAGCAATTTTCTTTGAGGCCATTATGCCCCAGAGATCATAAAAAATCACAATAAAGAGCTCATGATAACTCGGAGTCTCTGCCCTGCTCCTCATTTTTCGTAATTTGGTCCCCGCACGTTCGCATTTTTCCATAATTATCAGGCAACTTCAGTGACATAGAAAATGCAGCCTGCAGATCCCTCTAGAGTGGCCTTACAAGATGATACAGTCACGGCAAAAATGACAAGAATATCGTCTCGTAACTATATATTTCAATATGAAGAGGTATGCAACAAATTAAGTGCTCCCGGAAATGGGTAAGTCACTTGACTCAACCCGGCGTACCAATTCAGAAAACATGCCGTTGACATTCTTTCAATTGGCTTACACTTTTAGTATTTCATTATGCTCAATGATCAGAGACCCGAACAAATTTCCCAGTATAAAAGTCAATATTCATAAAGCCTATGCTCACTGCTGGATGTTTTTTTTATAATTTTCATTTAATATTTGTAGTATCCATCGTACGTGTGCACCTTTTGAGCAAGAGCCATCGGAGATAGTATATACTGCAGTTGTTAACCATCGACTAAATAACTCGCTTTGTGCTTGCTTATGTGCGAGACAAATTAGTAGAAATTGCATGAATAGGTCTCCATTAAACTGTGCAGTAAAATTGAACGTTGTTTCTTCCAGGGGAAACCGGAGTTTGATTTGAAATTCCGACATTAAACTCAGGAGTTAATTGAGACTGATTTGTCATCTGGAAGCGCAATCATTTTTTCCTCATTCACATAGATCACTAGATTTAAAAATGTAATGTATACTGAATGTCACCAGGATTATAGAATAGGGATCATTATATATGAGTAAACAAAATAACATGAAAAATCGCTCAATAAATATTTAAAACTGAGAAAATTTGCACAAAAGTTTGATGTTTATAAATTTTTTGGTTTATTTTAACGACAGAAAGCATTTCTAAATGAATATGCTCGATGAATACAAAAAAGTTCCTAAATAGTATCATAGTGAAAGTGATTCTTTTTACTCAGTTCAGACATCTGTGTACACCCAACACGTGACCCTAATAACCTCGGGTGCTCGCATGTGCCGTAAGAATAGCACGTGGCTGTGGGGAAATTTTGTCCCTCCCGAGGTTATTAGGATTTAAGGTATGAGTGTGGTTCAAGTCTATATGATAGGATCGGCACTCATGGATCTGCAAAAAAATAACAACAAAATTTAAGTTCCTTCGTACACTTGTTTCTTCTGACATGTGTAATTATGAATATTTAGACAACAATTTGGTTTACAGCATAATTGTAATAAACCGTTAATTCAATTTAAATATTTATAGGTATCCCAAATTTTGACGATAGTGAACATCATTCAATCAAGAAAAAAATATTAGACTGGCATCATGAGAACAGTAGTTTCAGCAAATATTCAAAAACATTAGTAGGATAGAAGATCATTTAGTATCGTTGAATAACAAATGTCCTTATGGAAACATACACGAGTTGATTGGCCTTAAACATCAAGTTTCTTAAGCTACATGCAAGATGTTAAATTTATTGTATAATATCGGATTTATCGGGGGAAAATCAAATAAATAAATCCAAACGATATGATTTTACCATCAATAATGGTGTTGATACATCCGACCAGAAAAATGTTGCCAATCTCTTTTGTATCTATTTCGCATTCATTGCCACGGAGCCTCAACCCAGTCAGAAATTCTCGCAACCGTAGGGCCGGCCTTCGTTGAGCATGCCTGCTCCCAAGGCAGCACCACGCAGCGTCAAGAGGGTTATTCTCGCAGGCATGTCCAAATTACCGCAAATTAGCGCAGTACTTCTCGACGAAGAATCCGACCGGCGAGATTGGCGAGACACTGCGCTGTCGCTGCGATACAGCTGCGAGAACCGAGTTAAATTCGGCATTGACGGCCCAGATCTACGATGTTACGAGGGAGCATTTACTAGAGCATTACGACGAGAGCGCAGTACGACATTTGCTGGTTGTGGGAATTGCCTTTTCCAAGTCAGAAATTCTCGCCGTCATCTAGACCTCCCGAAAAAAATCAAAGATTGAATTAAATCGGAACTATCATCGGAATTCATATTTCATTAGCATTAATGAATCGTTGAGCTCACGCCAATGCAATTTATATAAAACACGTTGAAATCGGCCTAAAATTGCGATTTTCGCAATAAACTCGTTATTACTCATTTTTCATTAAAAAATAATTAATCTTCAAATCGACATACATGGGCCTAAAACGCAAAATTCGACACTTTCTATACGTGCACGGGGAATTTAAACTTGCTAAATCGAATGGCGCAAACCATTTTTATGCAAGTCAATCCGTTCAATCATCCCTATATATGAAAATTCATTGTACATAAAATGAATAAATTTAAAATCAATCACAATTATTAATACCCACTCATTACGTTGCCGCTCTTTATTCACGCTGCAACACACAAATAACAAAAAAACGTACGCATATTCAGTGCTTCAAACATGATGCGGGGAAATATGACTTTCATTTTATATTGAATGGATTTAATGCAGAAAAATCCCAGAAAACGCAGAAAACATCATTTAACGCAGAAAAAATCATTGTAGCCATGCTGGTCGAATGAGACTTAATCATAATACCACACTATTTCCACTTCTCCACATGACCACCACACGGGCCTCCGAAGAATTGTTACTGTGCTGGACTAGTAAAAACGCATTCGACTCGACAACCGTTTCACACCTCCGCATCGGCACATTTCAATACATTTGTCTCATTAAAATCTCCCAGTGCATAAAATCGAGCGACCACAAATAACTTTATACAAAAATCAGCAGCCTCGAAACTATTCATGGTTACCACACCCCCTTACGACTGTAAAATTGGCTTCAGGTATACGACTGATTTCAAAGGCGAAATGCCATGGTTGACATTTATTGATCAAGTCGTGGCTTAGTGGAATGACTTACTTAATGAGCATATCAGATCGAGCAGAACCTGGTTTTATTTTAAAAATAAATGCTCTTTGCCATTGTCCATACCGTGATCATTTTAATGATTATTTCAATAAATGAATTTCATTGTCTACAAAATTTAAATCATATTTTTCCAGTTCAAGTATGTAAGATTGTTACAATTTACACCGCGTTGAGAAGTTTTGATTTACCCGGATAGCTTTTTGGCTATCGATGGGCTTGACAATTCATCCCAAGTGTGATGCATATCATGTAAAATTTACAATGTAATTTTAATATTCATCAAATCTTCCCGTCATTCGTTAATTAACCTATCACTCATTGTTATTATTTTCCTAATATACAGCCGTTCCCGAATCGAGTTCAACCAAACAAATCCTTAATTAAAAGTCTGCACTGCCGTCACCATCTATGGATAGGTGAAGACTTTCTAATCCGATTCACTAATCTAGGTCATGAAATAAGCGGGTAATCGAATGTGTGAGAGCAAAAAAAAAGAAAATGTTGTAAACTGAAATGCTTATGAGCTGGGAAATATATAAATTTTTTTGTGTAAGTATTTATAATCACCGACCGAACGTAGTCGAAAAAATTATACACTGAAACAATTTTCGTGAATGACATGTTAGAGACAATACGAATCTATAAATGATCAATAACCGCAACTCCTGGAGCACCATTCTGCTCTGTACGATGCCATAAACAACCCAGCAAGTTTTCGCACACGTTCACTGCCGGCACCTCATTCGCGTAACGATGCGCGAACATCGAGCGATAATAAAGGGAGTGCGACACGTCACCAGTTCTGCGAAAATTATGATCATGATTGGTGACATGAAATTATGAATTGGTTGACTTCGGTTAGCTTTAAGAGTTCGTATGCACGTTTTCTAGATTTATGGAAATAATACAGATGCACTATGGTATATAGGTCATGTTACCTAAATGGGTAGTATTTTATACCAGGTTTCGATCATTACGATAACCCTGCTGGGCCTGGGTCACGGCAAGGAGATTTTCAGAGTCAATAAATACACGCACAACGATCCAACAGAAAAGTTTTGTTCTTCTTTTCAATGCCACGCCAAGGTTCTTCAGATTTGCGGCTTGCACGGCTGGCATGTAATTCAAAGAAGTTGTGTCACTGCACGGTAAATTGAAGTTAATCGTGACATTATTTAGCTAGTTTGAAGTCACGGGTGAGTTTGACATCACTTGCGCGACCAGAATAAAGCCGTGGAGGTTTTGGCATTGCATATCTATACCAATGTCATAGAATAGCTTGGCAATGTCATAGCTTGGC
>JALHKN010753871.1:0-11542 GCA_039513755.1 Hyalella sp. 3TK10
AGCCACGGTGAATTAAAGTTTGAATACCATTTAACTTGAAGCGAAAGGAACAAAAGCTAAAGAAACTGGTACTCAAACCGATAAAAGTAGATTTTCTGAAGACTGAAGTCTGAAAGTGGCTATCACATTTAGTTATCTTACAATCTAGAAAGGACAAACTATTGTTGGCTTTGAGCTCCATAGTAAATTTGATAGACATATGTTTCAGGTTGAGATAATCAAAGATTATCCTTGGCATTTTCTTTGCTTTTAAATTCATAACTGTCAATCATTGAATTTTAATTGGGCAATGGGCAGCAAGTATATATGACTAATATTTTTTTTCAGTTTCAAAACTGTCAACCATTAAATTTTAATTGGGAAATGGAAATCAAGTACGGTATGACTAATATTTTTTTCAGTTTCATAACTGTCCATCATTGAATTTTAATTGGGCAGTGGGCATCAAGTATGACTAATATTTTTTTTTGTCCATTTCATAACTGTCAATCATTGAATTTTAATTGGGCAGTGGACATCAAATATGACTCATATGTGCAATTGTGCATGCGGCTTGATTCAGATATTTTGGATGCAGTTGTGCTAACTGCTTCTAAATTATTTCATCTCTTATTTTCTTTTTTTGTTCTCTTTGAATGGATTTTCATTTCATGTAATCACCAGTAATAAAATTTCTGTTGCTCTTGTATAACAGTTGACTCACTGGCGCTGTGGATAGAGGTTACACAATCAGATTTTTCAATCCAAATTAATTTATTTGGACATTATTGTTTGGCTGTAAGGGTCACCTCATTGTAGTGTCATCTCATTAAAGTGTTATCTTATAAGAGTGTCACCTCATTAAAGTGTTATCTCAGTAGAGTGTCACCTCATTAAAGTGTTATCTCATTTGAGTGTTGCATCATTAAAGTGTTATATATCTCATTTGAGTGTTGCATCATTAGAGTGTCACCTCATTATTTTACTTTGAACCCTCCTTTGCCAGCATTAGGCTATGTCAAGGTTTTAATTACAGAAAAAAATGTATGTTCTGAAATGAAGTTGCAAATTTTGAACTCACCTGGGATGAATTACCAATCTTTTATGGTGAAGAGGTAAAATACTCACCTAAATTAATTCTGCCTGATATATCTAAACCTAAATTAATTCTGCATGATATATCTGAACCTAAATTAATTCTGCATGATATATCTGAACCTAAATTAATTCTGCATGATATATCTGAACCTAAATTAATTCTGCATGATATATCTGAACCTAAATTAATTCTTCATGATATATCTGAACCTAAATTAATTCTGCATGATATATCTGAACCTAAATTAATTTTTCATGATATATCTGTATCTATATTAATTCTATATGATATATCTGAGCCTAAATTAATTCTGCATGATAAATCTTTACCTAAATGAATTCTATATGATATATCTGTACCTTGATTAATTCTTCATGATTTATCTATATGTAAATTAATTCTGCTTGATATCTGTACCTTGATTAATTCTGCATGATATATCTATACCTACCTAAATTGATGCTGCTTGATATCTTTCCCCTGATTAATTCTGCATTATAAATCTGTACCTAAATTAATTCTTGATGATGGATCAGTACGTAAATTAATTCTGCATGATATATCTGTTGGTTTATACTCTAATATCTCTTATCTATCTACTTCTCATCACATGGTATATGGTCAATTAATCATCCTATATTTAATGCTTCTTAACTTCAGTTCAAATCATCCTAAAATAATTTATTTACATTGCAGAAACAAAGAAAACTTGATTTTTTTAAATTTGCTGTAGCTCAGTTGGCCTTACCTGACTAAGGCCTGCATTTTCATCCCTTTAATCGCGTGTGTTTCTTGCAGAGGGGGCCAGAACCACGTCCTTGTAAGCACCCTGGATGGAGATATCACCAGCTTGGACCTTGAAACTGGAGCAGTTCTGTGGAGGAACTCTCTTGGCCACCAACGATTGTTGTCCACATCCACTGCAGGAGTGAGTTGCACCTTTTTGGTCCTACTTGTTAGGACAGAGCATGCAGATAATAAGCAGAATTCCTAATTTTTTAAATTTTATTCATGATTCTTTGTGTACATTTCATCTCTTTTTTATTTTGCTGATATGAATGAGGACAATTAATCTTGAGACTCGTATTATTGTGGTTACATTGATTACTTATAATCAATTTTTATTCAAATTTTTATACTGATCTATTGATGTTAGCTAGAATTTTGTTTAGAACTTGATTTTTTATGGTACTCTACTTCTTCTATTAATTTGAGAAAAGCTGAGAACATCCATTTTTATTTACATAGTTGGAAATGGTGGCAGCTGGGAAAGTGGTTCAGTTAGTGCCCTCTTTGGATGGAATGCTTTATCAGATCAGCAAGGGATCAGACAAACTCACTGCTTTGCCTGTCTCAGCTGATGCACTTAAGGCTTCAACCTTCAAGTTTGATGAGGAAACTTACGTATCAGGTATGCTGATACCTTAGCTATGATATATGCTTCCGGTATCAAGCTGCTTAGCAACACAATGTAAACAAATATTGCACGATAGACCAAGTAATTGGCAGGGTGTGAACTGAGCTTCAGAGTAAAAAGTTGTTGTTTGCAGTTCTGTCAAACCTTTGACTTCAACAATCAATGCAGAAAATTGCAAGTGGTATGAAATAAAAACTATCTTTTTTATTGGATTGTGATGAAAGAACTGGGCCTATTGAGAGTGTTCAACTAATTAACAAAATAACATCACTAAGTTCAACTCTGGAGAATTTTTGGTAACTATTCATCTTCTGGTTTTGAGGTGAAATCAAATAGCTGCCTATTCAATGAATGAATTTCCATCAGAACACAATAAAAAATTTGTACATAAATTAATGCTATTGAGTTTAGAGAAATGCAGTTTGTCCAACCCTGGTGTATCTTACCGGATTTGACAATTTAATATCGATAGTTTCTAATACATCATTTTTTCAGGTGGATACTCATCAGAAGCATTTGGTTTGTATGCTGGTAGTGGCTCTCTCGTGTACAAGTGTGACCATGAGGGATGCAAGCAGCGCACCAACGTGGACGGTGTCGTACCCCCCCTCTCAGACTCAGATGATGTCATCCTCATCACCAAGACCATGAGGAATGTCTATGCTTTTGACCCAACACTTGGCATTGAAAAGTGAGCTGATGATATGTCATTTTGGAACAAGTTTTATTTTTTTGAGATGGCCATTAGTATTTTATTGTGCTTGTTAACCCAGTATACTACTTTACTACCACTATTTAGTAAAATCCCTGGAGCTTTTCACTCAATGTTGTCTACCACTAAAACATGGAAACTTTATGGTGATAAAGTATCTCAAGCTTGGTAGTCATGATTAGAGCTTCAGCTTGTATTTGCCTTTCTGGTTGTTTTCACAAGTTGGTGGTTAGTTTGAAAGTGCTTTATGAAATTGAATTTTCTCTGAAATTCACACATGAAATAGTCTTGAGTGCAATTTATTCAAATATTCAGGACCTCAAATTGTGATAGCTGTTTCTTTTTTTTTGGTGTAAGCTACTGGTGATTAAAAATCACATTTAATTGTATAAAATTTAGTTGTGCAATCTTCAGGAATGTTTTTATTTTGGCAATTATTGTTAGATTCTTTGTTTTTATCTTGACACTTTTTCAGTAAGTGTGGTTGATTTGATTTGGTGGTCAGAACCTGAGATAATAACTTTTCGACTTTATCTTAATTAAGCCACTTTCAGTATCATTAGTTAATGGATGTAGGTAATGTTTATGTGCTTTGGGGAGATCATTAAAAGAAAATTTTCAAAGTTGTACTTTCCTAAGCTCATTTGAGCTGCATACGATTCAGTGATCAAGTACCACAGATAACTAACAAAATGTATCTGCACCTTTGTTATTGCTTGCAGGTTTAACTACAGCGTAGGAGAGCATCAGGTAGAGTTGGTACGTAGCAGCGGGTGTCGTGCCAGCACGGGTCGCACAGCATCCTCAGGCAACCCTACACTTCCTTTACTGCGCTTCTCCCTCTCTGACAGGCTTATTCAGGCTGAGCAAGAAGACGGAACGCGTCTGTGGAAGAACAGAGTATGATTCAAGTGTAAAGTTGCAAATTTTTTTTTTTTCATCTTTTAGTATTGAATTCGTTTAACCAAGACATTTTTAAAGACAAATTTTGTACTTTGTGAACTCCCTAGGGGTTTCATCAATCTCGCAAGTGCAATCCAATATTGGTAGGTACCTATCCAAGATCCTTGATAATCTACATACTCGTTTAAAATATTCATATACATTGGCAGGAGTTTTTTCTTTATGCAAGAGCGGTTGAAGACCAGAGAATTACTCTTATTACAAATTTTGTTTTTGTTTTTTATATATGGCAATAAATATGTTTTTCTGTGTTTGATAGATCAAAGAGTAGGTTTCCAAATGACATTCTATTTCATTGCATGACGTTTTGAAAGTTTTGACATTCATTATCAAGTTTTACATAATTTGAAATTCGAGATTTCTAAGGAAAATAAGTACATGAGAGGGGTATGTTAGATAAGGCTAAAAATTGATCTCTGCTAAATTACTCCACGAATGATTTCAATGCCCTGACAAATCCAGTGGTTTGAATGTAAACTCGTAAGCATCATCTACTCATATAAACGAGTAGGTGTTCAAGAAGGAAAGCCTTTGATTACTACTATTTGCCACCTTGGGTACTAATTCTAATTTAAGTAGTTGGGTTGGGGCTCTAATGATTTGTAATTCCAACAGTTTGATCACCCAATCACTGGGGCGTGGAGACTACAGGATGGGGAGCTCACAAAATTGGACTTGCTGGCGCCCAGCAATCTCTATCAGCTGGTGCCGCTTCACTCCACCACACCACGTGTTGCCGACTTTGTGAGACTTCGTGAAGCCAGAATAATTTATAGATCTTTATGGAGAGGAATCTTTAATGCACGTGGATGAATCTGTTATCCTTATACAATTTTACTGATTGGAATCTCACAAATTTGTACAGATGTCTAAAAATGTGGCTGACTTTCTTAAGAGTATTTCTTATGCAAGATAAAAAGATAGATGCGTACAGAAAGTTAGTAATTGCAAAATGTAGCTTGCACTTGGAGATTTTGAGGAAAAAATCCTGGTTTTATACAGTAATGAGGAGTATGTATAGTAAATGCAATACAAGATATATATACCTGTTTTGTTTTACCCTAAATTGGATCATATATTGGTAAGACGTTAATGTAATTTCTGGGATCAGGTTTTCCCCGACGTGCACATTATCTATTATATTCTTCTCTCTAAATTGGTTTATGTATTTGTGAGGCATAAAGTTGATTTCTGGCACCAGGTTTCACCCGACGTGTACCTCGGTAGAGTGGGGGAACAGATGTATGTGCAGCACTCAGAGCGGCTCAGGATGAAGCTGCAGGCCTTCTCTGCTGCCAACACGCTTCGGCGAACTAATTTGTTTAAATTTGGTGAGGTGGTGTAACTGATTTTGCAAATTTTCTCTACATGATAACCAAGTAGATGCAAAATCTGTTATGAATGTGAACCAATTGTTTCAAATTCTGTAAGGCATCATTTAAGAATGAAAATTTGTGTAAATCATAACAAAAATTGTATGTTTATGTTTGAAACAAAGATGGGCATTCTTTGGTGGCAGTCATAAATCAGCATTGGTTCTAATTTGAATAGAGTTTGAATTGTTCAAAAAATTTCTCGATGTTCCTTGCAAAGAAGTTGGTAATAGTAATTTAAATTTACAGACGGACAGCTGTTTGAACGACCTTCCATCAGCTGGAAGCCTTACTTTGTTCAACCACCTCAGTTGGGTCGCGCATTGCGGAATCATAATGGCGACAGATCGTTAGCCATTCAGTATCATCCAGATGCCAATTCAATTGATGCTGCTGCTGGTGTTGGTGTCGCGGTCAACAGTCATCATCAGCGACTCACTGACGTCACTGATCAGAACGTTGACGCCGTCACTATTCCGGACGACACAAACATTGTGACCCCCGACAGCAGCAATCGTTCAAGTTAGTAATTTGATGTTTTTTCATATCCTCAGCTTCGCTTGTAGATCTACAATCCCAGTCAAACTGCCACTATGTGACCGAAATCTCAGGTTTGTTTGCTGCTTTTGATTACTTCATCCCACCTTTGACCAACATTCCAGATTTCAGCGTGTATTTAAAGAAAAAACGGTGAAGAAGGGAAACTTTGCTACAAAAAAGGGCCTATAACCGCCTGTGCTGTCGGAAGCCTTTGCACTGTGTATTATTTATGTCATTGAAATCCTACTATTACGGCTATTTGTTGTTAAGTTCATGATCACATCTTGAAAAATCTTCCCAGATTTTGGCGTGTATCTTTTCATGAGCGACGCCCTCTTCGACAATGAAAAGCCATCTAACCGCCGTGCTATCGATGGGTCTGCCACCGGGAAGTACGGCTTGCATGATCCTCCGACTGCCGCACATGACGCCACCTTGCCTCACTCTGACTCCACGTGGTCTTGGGTAATCAGTTGGTTTAACCACTCACTGAGTCTCACGTGGCAGTTGCGTTTCTCGTGAGTACTTTATTAACTATTCACACATCGTCTGTGTTATTTGTTCAATATGTTCACTTTTTCTCGTTTCATCCCGATATAATTTATTTATTTGCGTTGCACAACCATCTGCTACCCATTTTATTCAATTCACTTTACATTTCCTTTGAATTTTTGAGAACCGAGACAAAATGACCAAGTTTGTCAGTCAAAAGAGCAGCAAATAGTGTAAGAATTTTTGTTAAGACGAAATATTTGTTTAGAGTTGAACCACAGAAATTCTTATGGGAATAACAATCGTTGCTTACTTGCGTCGATTAAATTGTCATTATGCTGTCATGATGATCATTGTAAAATTATGGATTTAAGATCATTACATTTTTTGATGTATAAGATGGTACTGTGAATAATGGCTCTTGAGCTGTCTTAAGTTTTCTGTTCTTCGGGTACTTTACTTGGAAAATTTATAAAATTGTGCCATGAGTAATGAATGTTGAGTTGATCCTCTTCAGTTCCTTCACTTCTTGATTTCCCTTTTCCTGATTATTAAAAATATTAACCACTGCTTTTAATAATTAATATGTCTTCTATAAAATGAACAGGTGTTGTTAATATGGTGAATTTTTAGCTTTTGTTTATTTTTCAGAGCCATGACTGTGCAGCCCGTGTTGCTGTGTGTGTGCCTGCTAATCACGCTACAGATTTTCTCTCCGGCTTGGAGTAAGTGGCTGATGACATTTCTGCTGGCACCTCTCATCGCTTTGTACGCTGCCTTCAGAAAACTGTGGCAGTGTAGACACCAGGTGGGCAATTACTTTCTTAAAATCCATAAAGCTTCTTGAACCTGTTATTTATGTAGGAATGTCGTTGTAAAATGAGGGTGTCTTATAATTCATAAAGCTTCTTGAACCTGTTATTTATGTAGGAATGTCGTTATAAAATGAGGGTGTCTTATAATTCATAAAGCTTCTTGAACCTGTCATTTATGTAGGAAAGTTGTTATAAGGGTGTTGAGTGTGATCGTAGATACCGGGTTTTGAAATTTATCGTCTTAAATATTTCATCACCTGATTAAGCCATAATTTGTGTAGAAATAGCATTAGAAATAGTTGCGGATTTACCCACATAGGTTGTAAGTTTAAATGTTATGTGTGATATTCATCATATCATATCTTCCCCCTGGTCAACCAACAATATTATTACAAATAACATCAAAAATAAAAGTTGACGAATCAGTGCTCCTAGGCAGTAAAGCGTTAAGCCAAATGTTTTCGTTGGTCTCCTTTAATGACCATTCATTAGCTGGCATTTCATGCATAAAAAACACTAAATGATGATAAATTCTAGCTATATCATCTTTGGTGGTTTGTGCGCCCAATCTGATAAATTTGTGATAAATCTGTTTATTGGCAAACTACAAAGTAACTTTTGAAATAAGGAAGCGTGATGCATTATTATAGATGCATCGTTTTGCCAAGTTTTAAGATCTTCCGTTTTTTGCAGGCACCAGCTCATCTTCAAGCTGAAGATCTCCCTTACACATCTACTGGCCAGACCTATAATTCTGCGATGGTTCCAACCCCGGATGTATCCCCTCCACAGAATTTAGGGCAGCGACTGCCTCCAGTTGAAGAAGGAATTTTGTCAGAGTCTTCTAAGGCTTTAGTGCCATACAAACGCTGGCCCTCGATTTGTCCTATTGTCGATCATCAAGCGGACCACCTGACTACTGGCAATGACGGAAGATTGAGCAAATATTTTCCTCCCCTGCCATCTGCTGCAAACTTCAATGCCTTAATCAACAGTGACTTGCATATCACTGAAGAAATTCCAAGCTCTCCAGATAATATTTGTGGGAAAGGAACTAATGCTTCCCCTACCATGTCAGTGGTTTTGCCTTTTCCCAATGATGGTGCACCAGTTTTCAAGGGTCCTTCTAACACAGCAAGTGTAACGCCTCCCACGTACCTTCCTCAGCAGAGCGTTTCATCCACGGACTCGAACAGGGGTGACGCTTCACTCTCTCCCCGCTCTCGAATAGATGATTTTGAAATACAGTGCGTCCTTGGCTGGGGTGGCTTTGGTGTCGTTTTTAAAGCTTACGTTAAACTTGATGACAACGAATACGCTGTCAAGAGGATTCCTCTGCCTAACAAGTGAGTTAATAGGTACCCGTTCTTGAATTAGAGCCTTTGGGTAACTGAGCATAGCATTTTAAGCCTCGGAGCAACTAAAGGATAAACGGTAGTTATGAGGCAGAGCCGTTGAACAACTATTGGATGTACAATAAACTTGAGGCAGAGCCATAGAGCCCTAACTGATAAACAATACCAATGAGGCAGAGTTGAAGAATAAGTAATGAAATAATAATATTTTTGAACAGAGAAAGCAACAAGGAGCGCGTGTTGCGTGAGGTTCGGGTGCTAGCGAAGCTAAACCACAACAACATTGTACGCTACAACGGCTGCTGGACCGAGACTCACTCTCCTGAATACATTGAGAACTTCGATTTGCAGTGGAAACAAAAGTAAATAAGTTTCTTGAAGTATTCGTTACGAATTATTGAACTTTGAACAAAGATTTAAGATAGAATTAAATGGTAGAGTACTTAATGTAATTCATTTTTATTTCTAACTCCATCATGCAGCTTCTCTCTAAGTTTACACCTACCTTTCTATTAGAGTAGAAACCCTAGAAAACGAAATGATGCCTTTACTACTTTTTACATTTTCAGAATGGACAAGAAAGAATTCCTTTCTTCATACCAGTCCCCTGAAATGTATACGAGAAGCCCCACCAACACAAACATCTTGTCAGGAGATCACTCCCCTGCACCTCTTGCATCTCCATCCGTAGATGTTCTAGCTGGAAATCCCCTCGCCAGGGGACGTTACAATGTCCCTGATTCAAAAGAAACTAAAGACAATCGTGTCCAGTCTTCCAGAGTTGGCAATGAGTCTTCTTTTACTGTTGATTTTGACGAGGACTCATCAGGAATTATATTTGCAAACTCATCTGAAAATGAGATCGAAGAAGATGATTCCCTCAACAATCAAGTCTCGGATGATTCTAAGGACAATATAAAAAATTCGCACGATTTGATTCTTGATCAGGACACGTCCAATATTCAATTTAAGGACAATTCTCTGCTCGAGGAGGATTCTAATTATAACTTTAAAATAGATGATGATTTATCGAGCGGTAGCAGCGCAGCTTCCCGAGAAGATGAAGATTTGGCCCCTGACAATAACAGTTTGAGTTCGCCTAGGAGTCATAGCGACTCTATTATATTTAAAGATTCCACTCGGCCCGGCTTCAGCGAAATTGGAGATGATGGGCGTCGGACTTCTGCTTCAGGTGTGTAGTATACATTTTCTTTCACACTGACTCCTGACCATCTAGATAATGTTTGGGATTTATTGCATCATTAGCCTGTCAAATATTTGGGTTGACCCCCAAAAATTGTAAGTGGAGTAGTATCATGGCAGATGAATAGCAAAAAATAAGGTGAATATGGCTAAAGGCTAATTTAATTCAACTCAACTTGCTGCTATTTTAAATTTTACCCTGGTTCTTGATGATGGAGGTAATAGATATTGGATGGAGTGCTCTATGTCCCCTGTACTGTTTATTCCGTGGGTTATGATGCCGAATAACGCATAGCCTCTAATCCTTCATTCGTAAACTTTGATGCTGATTGACCATTGGGCACTCAAGTATCCTGATCGTGATGTTCACTCATCCATAACAGAAATAACACATAAATGAACGGTTTCATATAAAGGTGAAGTTCATAATCTTACAAGACATGGTCAAGCAAGTTGCGTGAACGATTGAATCAAACTATATCAAAGGTTACATTGTCACTCAATTTGTGTGTGCCAATGGGTTTAAGAAGCATTGTCTATTTTTATTTTTTCTATGTATTTGCAGGGGAAGAGGATGAAAATAATATCCGAGCCCGGCCCGATAGCCTAAACCTCTCCGACAGTTTACCAAGTTTGTCTCAAGCGCTGTACGCCAAAAGGTTGCGTAAGAACTCCAGGGGACCCAGAGATTACCTGTACATCCAGATGGAGTTGTGTGACCCTAAGACTCTCAAAGATTGGCTACTGCAGGACACGGACAGACCAAAACCAAAAGTCCTCAAATTTTTCCTGGATATCGTCAATGCTGTGGAGCACGTTCATGACAAGCAGATGATGCATAGAGATCTCAAGGTGAGGTCGCATGCACTGATCAATTATCCACTACTTCTAAGACTTTTTATTAATATCGTGTAGCATTACAAGATTTTAGATGTTCATTTATTCATTCTTTTGACTAAATAATAATTTGATCATGACGTTTGAGTGATGATGTACATGGTAGAACGAGTTCACAGCATGAAATTTTCGCAATGAAATTATTTCTGTTAAAATTTTAGGATATTTTCCCAATGAACTTTCTCACCTGTTGTGTCTTCTCATTCCAGCCGTCCAACATTTTCTTCAGTCTTCACCAAGAGGATGTGTTGAAAGTCGGCGATTTGGGCCTTGTAACTCACATTACAGACGAAGACAGCCTTCTTAGCAACAACGCTCGTACGCCCTTGTCTCCGTCTGTCGAGAATGGTAAGTTTGACGTCAGATAGGGCACTCCTGCGCTTGGCATGACACTTAACTGTTCGTATCGCGTGATCTCTCCAACTACATTACAAACGTAGTTCTGCTGAAATGTTGTATTTATCGACCTTTGTGGGATTATCATTACTCCTGGGATACAGACGTAGAATGTTTCAAGTTTTCAGCTATCGTTTATTGAATAATACATTCTTCAGTGATACAAATTTTTTTAATTATTCACCAAATTTGTGATTGTCTTCCATGAACTTTTCTAACGCATTACAGACGCCGTGTTACCGAGTGTATCACAAGCCCACCACAAGCACACGCAGGGCGCAGGCACTCAGACCTACATGAG
>JALHKN010754459.1:0-12133 GCA_039513755.1 Hyalella sp. 3TK10
ACAGAATAATGTCGACTTTGACCTCGACACACATGAGGTCAGGCACAGTTCCGATATCGTTAGCTGTAAGGAGCATTGAACCCGTTCATGCTATCGCACTATAAACACGTTTGTAGCACACATTCCAATTTCAGTGACTCACGTCTCAGCCACAACCCAAAAACTTATTTACGATTCATATTAATTTAATCAGGGAAAATCATATATTTAAATATTAATCCATATTTTACGATGATTAAAAATGTGGTTATTTGTTGAACGTATGAATATTCTCTCATAAGACCTTGCCAGCACGGAAGAAACAAATGTTTTCAAGTGCTTCGCCACTAAATGCAAAAGCTCTCTCTATATTTGTAATCGCTCGGTCAAACATTTGTATGGAAAACCTTTGCAAGCGGTATCGCTCATCCACGCACATATAGGTACGCTCATCCACGCACATTTCATTTGTATCGCTCATCCACGGATTCAACGGCGTCATTGAGGTACATACTGTTAGAGGGTACAAATAAATTATTTTTATTTTGGGATGGTTCGTATCAATTCCAAAGTTCCCAATTTATTTTGGATCTTTCAGCTAAACATTTTTTTTAATAATTGCTCATGCTATAGCTTGTCAACGCACAGGCATTGTAAATATATCGTTTTCGCCCTTGCTCGTTCCTTCAACTTTTCATTCTCTAGTAGTCGAGTATTTTCGATAATTCGGAACAGCACTTCTGGACATCGTGGCAAACGGGAGATTTTTTGTTTACCTTTTTTTAATCCTTGAGCTGCTCCAATATTTTATTCAATATCATCTGTATTGTGTATTCATAAGAACCTAAATTTTTCAAAGTTCTTAGAAGAAGGTCAACAGAAAGTCTAGTTCGCCACTAAGCAGAGTAGTCAAGAGCGCAGCTCATCGTTGCAGGGGCATTCTTAGCGCCAGTTTTTCTCTTCCTCATGCAGCTTCCTAGATAAAAACTGAGAAAAAACCTTCCGCTATATGTAACCGGCGGCGGTTACACCGGTGACCCAATTCACGACATTGTCGGTGAATTTTCATCCGCCTTAACGGCGGCGTCGTCCGAGGTGACCAATCGCCCTCGGCGGCTCCTTTCTGTCAGTGCGGGTAGTGCCTTGACCCTCTCCTGCTCAGATCAGGTGCAATATGTATAGGTGTATTGTACATTACAGATTATTTCACTTTAAATTTAGGTTTTCAGTTCCTTGGAGTTAATTTCATGCTTGGTTAGTCAGTGTTGGATTTACGGCGCCGTAACACCTTTTAAGCATGCGGTCACAAAGCATACACCGTTGGGTGTTCAATAGATCATCGTTAATGTAGATCCAGGCTCTTGTATCCTAAATACTTATGTGCTTAAATAAAGAGTATTCTAAATTTACACTTCATTTGTACAAATCATTTGTTAGCACACATACATTAAAATTATATCCTTTGCATTATGAATAACAACTCAAAATAATCTATACAAAAATTGTCTTCCAATTGTCAGTTACTTGATTATTTCTATGACGCCTCAAGGAACATTTGACGAGCTCGCTACTCCAAGTATACAGACTTGTCTTCTTCGCTGGGCACGGTGAAGCGCCTACCTGTTACATGCACGCAGGCGCTCGTCGCTGGGTATGCCCGGACAGGCTGGCGAGACTTGTTCTTTGGCACTCCGGAGGTCCGATATAACGGTCTCGGAGTTCGCTCTACTTCGCTAAATTTGCTCCAGAGGAGGAAGAACGAGAAGGGAAAGAATTTTTTTTATTACATCTATAAACTGCGAGTCAATAATTAAAGACAAAATTTGTTACAGTGAATGAGGAACCATTTTGAGGAGGATTTTGTGGGTAATTTTAAGGATTGGTTGAGGAGGATTTTTTTTCGATGAAGAAATAAATTGAGAGTCAATATCAAATTGCTAAATTTATTTCAAAGAAGAGAAACCAGAAGAAAAACATATTTATCGTACTTAAAGATGCAAACCTCGAGTAAATGTCTATAAACTAATTCTTCTCCTCGTAAAGAATTTGCAGTCGTAAGTCTTCATAAATATGTTCTTAAATGATGAAAGACGAAAAAAGTTTCTATAAATGAACGAGTATAACTCGTTTGTGACAACGCGATGGACATCATACATGCGTGAGTAAGTTGATTCTGTACTCATGTGAGTGTTGAATAACGTTTAATGAACTAAGGCTCTCAAAGAAATACTCTCAAGCAAGCAATATTAGAAATTTGTGTATTCAAATCAAATGTATTTTAAAATCAATTGAACGCAATTTTATTTAAATTTATTGAAATACATGAACGAAATATTCCGTTTACAGGAATAAGAACAACTGAATATTGGAATCGAAATGAGGTGAGCAGAGACTGGCAATAAAAAACAATTGCACTAATCCAATACTCGACATTGAAGATCATGTGGCAATAAAATCATAGATCGAGCGCACGCAGATGAAGAGGGCTGCCGGTGTTTCCGTTACAGCGCAGCTTCCCTGCGGCCGGATAGATCTTCTCGTCGCACACCCGGCGCCTTGGCCGGCATGTGTCTCCTCCGGCCACGTACCCGTTACCGGACGGCTGGTCTTGCGGCCACGTACCCCTTACCGGACGGCTGATCGTCCGGGATCGCCCAGACTGGACAGGGCGAGTCTGTGTATTGTGTGCCCACTAGAATAGCGCGATGAATGACATGTATGAGAATGCGCAATGCAAGAATCGTTCATTCTTGATGCAAGCATAATTCTTCAGTTATACCCACACGTTGGTATGCGCGTGAGTATTTCCAAACATTTGCCTGCGGGCATACCGGCAGGTTGGTAGGCGTGCTTTCCTGCACGTTGGTTTGCATGAATACCCTAACGTTAGTATGCGTAGCGTGCATACCCGCACGTTATTATGCGTGCATACCCGCACGTTGGCATGCGTGCATACCCGCACGTTGGTATTCGTACATACCCGCACGTTATTATGCGTGCATACCCGCACGTTGGCATGCGTGCATACCCGCACGTTGGTATTCGTACATACCCGCACGTTATTATGCGTGCATACCCGCACGTTGGTATTCGTACATACCCGCACGTTGGTATTCGTTCATACCCGCACGTTATTATGCGTGCACACACTCCCGCTAGTGCTTACCGTTGCACATGCCCTGCGGGGGCACACAACACACGTACCGCCGCTCCTGCTCCCACAAAAACTACGTCAGTGCAGTTCCCCGAACCCGTTTTGTTCAGCATTAAGAACTGTACGCGCTTGGCGACCTCCACCAGAAGTAGGTTGCTGCAGAATGTATATTCAACATTCGGATTAAATGTGTGATTCTTCGTGCGTGTTATTTGCGCAGGTTTTTTCCGGCGCAGTGTCAAGAAACGTTTTAATTACATCAGCGCATTTGTGGGGTTAAAACCGTTCTCCTTGTTTACATGGAGGAAACGTGATGGCAGGCTGGTCTCCGAGGCTGGGTGTGTCCCACAAAATGTTAACACAGTTTTAAAAGTAATTGAAGATGGAATATAAAGGCTTCCGTTAATCGCACAGTTCTTAACTACGTTATCAATGATGAGAAAGATCTTCGTGATGTTCAATCACTTTATTTCAATATAATAATATATTGAATTATTATTACCGGAACTTTATTAATTTAATATTACAGAATAAAAATGAAGTGTTTGAAAATTGAACGTTTCGACCGTATCGGCGATTTCAATGTGTTTTAAGTACGTTTATCCAGGTTAATTTTATCGCACAAATTTACTCCAATAACGTCTATTGTCTGTAATATAGTATGCATATTCTCATGATATTCAAAATTTGAAAAGCAATTGATAACTGAACTTTGATCGCCGGTGGCTAAAATAAGAATGATACAATTAAGAGAAGCTTATTTCGACGTGGATCATTTCGTAGTGACTTGCCTTGCGTTATTGCAGCGCGCAACATATCGGGCTCGAGGAAATCGGTGATGCAGAGAAATTCCATTTAGGTCACGGGACAGGGTAAGGTACCTGCAAGTCACCTCATTACCAATGTTGGAAATTAGAGCAGTAACATCGCCGTATCATCGCCGCATCATCGCCGGCCATCACCGTACGGCTCGTGATTTTCTACAGGGTCGGGCATGACGGTTTCTATTTTGAATGTGATTGAAGCGTGCCTTGTCAGGTGACATCTTTTCTTTGTGGATGTTGAGGTCTCGATGAGAAGTTTTTATGTATTTTTCAGTCCGATTAATTTCCCTTTGTGGAAGAATGTATTTTTTAAAACTAATAAATACATACTCGCATCATCTTTACCAATTAGCTCATAGATATTACGACTAATTTTTGTACTTCCTAACGAATAAGTTTATTCTTCAGTATTTGGCTTGTAAATTGCTTGGTCTTTTGAATGGAACCCAGCATCACGTGTACGAGGATGCGTGCAGCGACGCACGCTGCGGAGAACGAGTATCGAAATGACATTCGAGCTTCGTCGTGAGACAGACTCGTTCCCATTGAAGGTCGGCGAAGCGCTTTGTGCTCCCTCCAAATGGTCCAATTCGAGTGGAGATCGACCCGTCCATTGGGGAGATACCAGCGCTTTGTGCCCTTGGTTTCTTCATTAATTTATTTTGGTTTTATGGTACTTAAACATGTAACTTTTTCCGTGCTGCTGTTCTAATTAAACTTGAAGTTTACTTAGATTTTAAATGATTGCATTTGTGTAACAATACTTTCAAATGTTATTTGATAGTGCGGTTCTTGTAGCAATGTTTATATTGGTTTAATTCAATCTGAAAAAAACGTTCAACATTTCGTTCCCTCAATAGTAAATTTATTACATTTATGACCGACAATCGATGCTTTATCTTAAGTATTGAAGACTGTAATCGATGTTTATCAGTGGCACGATGTGCCAGTGACAAATTTTCTCCGTTCAGGTTTGGGAGTTAAAAGTTTTAGGAGCTTTAGTGAAAATACGAGTCCTCAATTCCTTATCGCTGAACTGGAGTACGCGCGACCACCGCCGATACGTGCGATAACGCGTGCTCGTGGCCAGAGATGTGTCCGGCATAACAACGCGTCTCAAGAGCGGAACGCACGAGGAGAATATCAAGGGCTTTCTCTAGAAGTCTTTCTTGTAGCGAGTGGCATCTCTAGAAGGATGTCATGCACACGCCTCAAAGAAATGGTCCGAGATCTGAACGCACTTAATAACACATGTTCTGACTAGTGTTCTAATTTGCTCGAACAGAAGACAAGAGGTAGAATATATTAGGCAGTCGGTAAACGCAGATTAATTCTCATTCAAAGAAGTTATTCTAATCCACTGTATTAAATTAGATTCAATTGAACATGCATGCTAATAATTGGCATTCATTATACAATAATATCGTTATTGTATTGACCACGAGAGCTCTGAGTTTGTGTTGTACATAAAACCTCATGAATGAAGCTGATCCGAATGGTTTTCACTTGAAGATACGTTACATTAACTGACGTTCATTCGATAATAACATCGATATTGTTTTGGTGACGCGGGGTTTCCTTGCACAGAAATAAATTTCATAAAGACGTGTCAAACTGGGATCCAATTGAACATGCATGCTAATAAATGGCATTACGGCGATGAACGTTGAGAGATTGTCATGGTGACGGGAGTTTCAGGAGCGTAAAAACCACCCGTATTAAGATGTTAAATTTAACCGTGCGCTCTAAGACATCCTAGTATTAATATCAACGGGATGGTTTTATTGCAGCGTGCACCTTAGTTTAAAACATCAAGATCATTTAACAATTCTATAGTTGAACCATGCGTTCTGATAAAGGAAATCCAAGAGACGATTTTGCATGATAGTTTAAGTATCGAGGTGTTCCTTATGATGAAATAAAGCACAATAAAAAAATTGATCCTCAAACCATGCTGGCTCTCAATGGCAATCCGAGCGATGGTCTCAACGTCACAGTTTTGGTAGCGAGGTACTCGGCTTACCTGAAGATGCAGAAATAAGGAACAGTTTCTAGAGCTCGGCAAGAAATTAAGCTTTTGCTTTCGGTGGTGCAGGCTGAGCCTGAACAGATGGCGTGTCTCTGAGGGTCACTGCCACCGACAACTTCGAGCAAAGCTCAACGAAATAAACATTATTAATAAAAATGTTAAAGTGAAGCTTGCAGAAAAATCTATGAAAGGATCGTCCAAAGTTTCGTGAATTAATATAAACAGTTCAAGGAAATGAGAGAGGGCTTATGGCGAGAACGGGCAAAACTTTTCAACTTCTCCTGTTTAAATTATTTTTTATTTTCAAATTAGCCAAGGGAAAGAATATTAGAAGGAACGAGTGCCATAATCGTTTAGTATAAGCTTAGAAATAACCAGATTAGTCACAGCTGGAGAACATATTTCAGTGAATCTCATTTTGGCGCACTATTTTTTTTAAATATGAATCATTTAGCTGTTTTGCATTGCGAATAATGATTCTGAGATGTTACTCATGAATATCGTAGGGTTGTTCAAATGTTGATTACGTAAAGTTTTCAGAAGAAACTGTTCTAGTTCTAAAAATAAATTGTTAGAGTGAGAATGTTAAAGAATTCACGTTATTCTTGCTCATCTGGTGCATTCAATGGTACGAGAACCCCATAACGGCTCGCAACGGAAAAAATGAAACTGCCGTTGCGTGACTTGAAAAATACTTTCCAATGTCAAGGAAAGAAAACACAGAACATAAGATAACGATCGAACGACAACAATCACACGAATTCGGACAGTTTACGATTTAATCTCTTATTTCAATTGCGGTTCTGCCTTTCCGGTTTCCATGACGCAAATGTCCGGGAGGAGAAGCAGCAGAGGACGTCATCAGGGAGCTTTGGAGCGAACAAATGCCTCGTTTCCTGCCTGTAGAGTGCGACCAACCACCACGTCTAACGGAGAGCCATCTGGTGCGGCATGCGTCTATCCCTGTATACCACCTTCTATCATGTACAGCTACGCCTTCTCACCGGCTGTGTGATATCATCGTAGGATTTCGACGCTTTTTTACCCCTCTTTGTCACATCTTCGTGAGGATATCGCTAGTCCTTCACTCCTGCTGTAACCATTTTCACCTCTTGCTTTTACGACTCATTGCCGCTTGTTGTGAGGGATAGGAAGTTTTCGAAGATTTGTTCATCCTTCAGGTAATCCTCCTTCTCGACAGTAGTGAGACATCAAAGGTTTCTCCACATCCTGATATATCTTTGTCGTATTAATGCTACGGATTCAATCTTTGTGCGTAAAACCCCAAAGACGAATACCAGAACTCTGAAATCAATTGCGTCATTCATTTTCAAACATCGAAACACTTACATGGGGTGGTGACTACAGGAACATTAATGTGCCCATCAATTTACCAATAAAATGGTTGCTCAGTCGTTTTAGTGCACAATTTTTCGTTATTTCTTATGCACGTTTATATGATGCATAGTAACAACCCATGTAACGTCAAAACCAAACGGTCTATAAACAGAAGGTGCTGCCGAGGCCCACGTATAGTGACGTACGTATGTCGGTCTATGGCACACCGTTACTCTCAGTCACATACATGCAAGCTCATTCGTGATCGAGCATCTAATGCGCAACCGCTAGGGAGAAGCAGCCTGACGTGCTTTGCATCGGACCTCAAAGGTCGAAATGCCTTTGTCGTGTTTCGTGCAGATCGAAAGCGCGGAAATTGGTTGCGTCACCCAAAGCTAAAATGACTTACTTTCGTCACCGCATAGTTTAAATTACCTACTTTCGTCACCACATAGTTTAAATTACCTACTTTCGTCGCCGCATAGTTTCATGAGGCACACGTTTAATCAGATGAAGCGGATGTGACCAACTCACATTGGTTGTACTAACAGGTACAAGTTGAGAGCTGGATTGCGTAACCGAACAATTTTTGGGAATGTTGCCCGATTTTGTTCGGCTGGTCCGCTTAATCAGATAAGTCAGCACGCCCAATTCGCGACGGTTGCGATAGCGACAGTTTCAAGTGCGTGCGTAGTGTAGGAAATCTGTGCTGTAATTTTTGAATAAGTATTTCTCAGAGTAAAGGTGAATTTCTGAGAATAAAATAACAGATTTGATAATTATTTACTGTGGAATCGGTAGTATGGAAACTCAAGGATTGTGGGCTTGAAAGTTTAAGTTCATCAAAACATTAACAGATTTTTAGCGTCATTCGTATCCTAAATACATTTTAATTTTGTTTGGGTATTTGCCTTCATTTCAATAGAGTATTATAATTATTATTATCATTACTATTATTAGTAGAATTCTTTGCATTGTTGAAAATCTTTGTGTTGGGAGCCAATGAACTGAGCTGCTCGTAAGGAGATCCCCTGAGTGGACGATGCGCTGCATGACCCATCATGCATAAGGAACGTCTTCACCTAATTGGGTGTCCAGGTAGAGAGCAAAGATAAGAGTCTACACGGACGATCCCGCGCGTGGGAAAGTGGGACAGATTATCTCAATGAGGCGGCTTGCGGATCTGGAATGACCATTAATTTTTGTTATCCGGCTTCCAGGCTAAGAGTAAAGATAAGAGTCGACACGGACGAGCCTTCATGTGGGAAACGCTTGCAGGTTTCCTGCATTGGGCGTCCTACTTACATGACCAGTAACAAATTGTTCATTGACATCTAAGCGGCTTTCATGATGTTTTTGTTCCAGTCAATCGGAGGTTTAAATTTAAAACTAATTACATGGGCATTGATATGCGCTGCAAACTGCAGTATGAATGATTCTAACTGTACAAGAAGTTTACGCCTACTTTGATGCGTTTAGATTTGTTCCTGGATTTGTGAATTCCCGGGAATTTATGTTTTAATTTTCAATGATGTGCCTAACTTAAAAATGTTGTTAACTCTTCAGATTTCTTTTAATAATTTATCAGCTAACCGCGAGGAGAGCCATGCGTAATAACACGCTACTTATCTGATAGAGTTATCTAATTAATTATGCTCAAAATCATGGCAGAGCTCGACCTAGTGAACTGCGTTCTGCAACTTTTGTCTCTCGAACTCAAGAATCCTGTATTTCAACACTGCACAAGCCGGCCGCTGTTGCCTCGAAATCTGCCTCGAAACAAAAGACGTGTGCCGAGTTGGATTAGGATCGTATGAAATTATTCCTATTTTGCGTGCCGCTGCAGTGCTTGCTGCGCCAATAATTATGTCTACTCTTAAATCGGTCTGAATGTAGAAGTAATAGTTTCACGACTAAACAACTGTGTACTTCATTAATGTGGTGGTTTATACCAAAGAATAGATTTCATCATGGAAAGTTTTAAAAATCTGAGTTACCACAGTTGGACACCAGAAGTTACGAACGTGGTAAAAAATGTTGGAATCCAGCCATAGCCAGAAAACAGTGCAGACTTTTATAATAAACATGAAAGAAATCAGCATATTAATAAAATACTGTTGTATTTTTTATATCGTTCATATTCGAGACTGTAGCCATAGATGTTCGTTATTTATGCGCGTCTTAGAAACTATTGCTTGCCAATCGTTCCGGTGCGTAACCGCCTCCACAGAAATGTTGAATTCTCGCACACTTGGCCACCTCATGAGCACACTCACTCCGGCTCTCGGCTGCCTGTAGATGCTGAGGTCGAGGTCGGGCTGCTCTCGAATCCCAAAGCGAGCGCAGGTCATTCACTTATGCGGGCTGATCCTCCTTTATTACTTTGTAACGTCATTTTCCCCCCACAAAAATTATTCTGACTCCCGAAAAAGCATCTTTTCCGTTCTAGAAGCAACTCACTTCCCTTAACAAGCCATTCATTTCCCAATAAAAACTAATGGTTTCCCTTTATAATCTATTCTCCTATTCCTCACGTCTATACAATTGGCGTTTTTTTCGAACTTACGTTTTACTGCGAGAGTTTCTCTACCAAAATTTGTTTATTTCTTGTTTTGAAATTCAGATTTTTCTTCTGTGTTTATCCTGTATTTCTTTTTCATAAACTCTCAAATACTTAAATTCAGATAACCAGTTGAAATTTGAAGGATATCATCTCGCTTCATTGGTAAACAATGTTGCGTGGCCGTCCAGCTGTGAATGGAGCTCGTTTTGCAAGTTCCTGGATTAGTGCGGTTATTATCAATTGTATACACACGGAGAATGTCGGCATGTTGAGCGTTCCATAATTAAAAATGTACTGGAAAATTCTCTTAGACAATATCGTCTGACTTGAATGCACTCTTTACGGTCTCCATGAAGCGCCTTAAATCGTGAACGCAACTTTCTCTTTCGTTTTTTTCTTGACCCAAAAATACGAACGAAAACGCTGATGGCGTTGCATGGCTGGGTCCGCGTCGCATACGCTGCAACGCGGAGGACGTTAATTAGCAAGCGCGTGCTCAAGAATATTTTCAACGCGAATATTGTACGCGGACGAAAAAATTCTTTCTCTGAATTATTTTATGAATACTGATCGCCCAACCCCAGTTTCCTCTTCAAGCCACATTTTATTCTCTTGGAAATATATTCTATAGTTTTAATTTAGATCGTGATTATCATATCGCTGGGTTAAATTATGATCATGAATCAACTGTCATTTATTGAACCATGGCCTATTTTATTGTTAAATATTGTATAGTTTATGGTTAAAGTTAAAATTGATGCTGCATTCTTAAATTAAAACTCAACTATGGAAACGTAGGTAAATACGAAAGCATAGTCTCGTATTTTTATATAGGTAGGATTTTTTTGCTACGGTAACAACCCTCGGTTTGGATCGTGAGGGACTAAAGGTCATGCCTTCTTGCGTCACAGCTCACTTGGCGAACAAGGTTTCCTTGAAAGTCAAGTGGAGCAAGTGGAAAGACTGCACGCCCTCATCTGACCAATCAATCGACATCATCATTACTCGAAGGTCCTTGGTTGGTTTATTAGACTGCAGTTAACGAGCGATGCTGTTTTATTACAGGAAGTTCTATCTATCGAATTAGAGGTACAAAGAAATGGGAAGACTGCATGCCCATGTTCGAAACAATCGCTACGCATCATCAATACTAGAAGACCCTCGGTTGTGGATCAATGCAATGGAGTAAACGAGCAACATCGTTAAATTATACAAACAATCAAAATTCAAGTGGTTCAAGAATAGAAAGGCTGCCAATACCTGACCAATCGCTGGAAACTATCATTAAGCACGTTCGTACGTCAATAACATCATTATTCTCTTAAGTTTAAGAGCTGCGCTTGCAGAATTTACTCAAGTTCTCGTACGTCGAAATCTCTCTATTTCACACTTTGATCGCACTTCAGTTGTTGCGCAAATATGTAGTGTTGCGCTGTAGAGGCCGCATTAAAGGTTCTTTACAGTTCCTGTTCACGGGAAACATTGGCTTCCATTCAGTCACGATCTCAACGCAACACACGAGATGGCGTGCATGTTTAGACGCGTTTTATTAAGAAAATTTAGATACTGCTCGGCACAATTACGCATTCTGACCATCTGTGCTCGACGTCACAAGCTATCAGTATAATGACCATGAGCGTTTACTTCCAGAGGGTAGTCCCGTAATTCAGCAAACTGTCTCATTTAGAAGACAGAAGTCCCATATACCTAATGGGACTTCTACTACTATAAGATCCCGTGGATCAGCCGGAGATCCCGGTTGAGCAGCAGATCACAGAGCATTTAGTTGCGGAACCTCATACAGGCACCAATTTGGCGGTACGAGTCCCTCAAGCTTCAGCAGGCCCGTCTTGTTTGTTCACTCACCTACATCTCGTCACTGCTACTAACTTACACTAACTAACATTTACATCGCTGCCACTAACTGTCATGTAGCGGGACCACGTGCATGTCTTCAATTTAACCCAGTCACCAGCAATGCATTCATGCAGTCAATGAATCCTAAATCCATTTGTCATGGATTTGTCTCATCAATTTATTGCTCCAGCTTCCACTAAGTTGAGATATTTTTTATCATTTTATCGCGAAGACATGGAGAGCCGTTGAACTAAGGCGGCACTCAAGAGCTTGATTTTGTAAATCGTCCACTGATAACTTTTCAATGTTTCTCTTTGGGTCCCCCTTGCATTTGGCACCAACAAATAGGTCCTAGGTACAATGTGCGTTTAAGTTTACTTATACAACTT
>JALHKN010754655.1:0-12776 GCA_039513755.1 Hyalella sp. 3TK10
TAAATAAATGAATAAAATGAGTATATAAATAAAATGAAATAAAGTTTAGTGCCTGGGCGGGTGAGGGGGGGTGGAAGAGGCGGGGGGAAGTGGGGAGGGGAGGGGGGGTGTCGGCGGCTTATCGGCGGGCGGGGCGGTTGCTAGGCAACGCGGCGGCCATCTTGACCGGAAGTGCTCTGTGTGTGTGTGCTCTCTGTGTGGTGTTACCACCTACTCACGTCGCTCCCATCAGAGTGAAAGAACTGGTACACCTCTGACGTGATGCCGTCGTTGGCGTTCACTGGTTCCCTGCAGACATCACGGGGTTGATCACAGCCCAAAGTATCAAGCAGCACGCAAACAACGCGCCACTTTATCCGTACTTCGTACTTTACTTATTCTACAATGCACCACACTCGACCAAGTTGCACTGCGTGGTTAGCACTTTTTCGATTTCGAAGTTGTAATGGAGACTTATTGGGGAAATGGCTCGAAAAAATTTTATTCTTCAAGTTGCATGTATCTAAATAAATTAGGCTAACTTTCTATAAATTTCAAAATTAATTTTAAATTTACATGACGATAATTACTTGAATCAAACATTTACTAATCACATTATTATAAGACTTCCAATAATAAAAAAATCAACAATAATTCAAAAACACAGCAATTGTATTGGTATTATGTGAGCAACATATGGCTTCCAGGTTTATTTTACTACTATTGTACAAGTTTCGAATGAATTTGTGCAACTTGACAACACGGAAAAATGTATAATTTTAATTGAAAACGTAAATTTTTCTAATAACTAATGGAGGTTCAGGATATTATTTTCATGACCACGAACTTTCATAATCGAATTTTGAGCACTTCTATCCCCGTTTATCAATTATCAGAACGTACAAATTTGAACAACAAAATTGACCCAGACATTATCTTCATCATTAAACACTCCATGAAATCGAAGACTCAAAACATAAACTACAACACATCACAACATACGAGTTAATTAAATCAATAAACGCCGGAATCGCGATTGCCGTCAAACGCCTCATCCCCACAAACTGCACAATAATTCTCATACAAGAGTGCTAGCCATCACGATAGCCCGTCTCAAAAGGCACAAGAGATATATTCAATTAACTTCGCCAGTGAACTAACTTCGTCGACTTAAACACCAGACACTCCAATTGAGGAAACTTCAGTAACAAGACCACACAGTGATCCGTGAAGTTGCACACCGTGAATACTCAGAGGTGATGCGCCTACCAACAGACATCTCTCAGTTCACGTATATACGTAGAAACACGAAAAACCCAGACGAGACATTATCAATTACTGAGTATACCACATCACACACTTACAGCCTAAGCCCATCACACCCTCGAATCACATTTCCAATTGCTATCAATTTTGCTTATCCCAAATATGTATAGATCCGCCCACGTAGATCCTACAACAAAGTAAACTGGACCCTCAACAAAAACAAACATGCATGGCTAGCTCTCGGATTAGAAGAGTTACCCACAATCTGTAAAGCCCATTTTCGGGTTGCACAGACGACGCAGACGCTGGCTTGCCTCGAGCAATCTCGACCAGTTTGCCCCGGCCTTCTCGCCGACGGAACATCCCCGTGTTGTAGCGGGGCAACACACCCGAACCCAGCAACACGCACCCAACTGAGTGTTGTCACATGCCTCAGGTGAATACATAATATTGTAGTTCGAAAATATTACACTATATAAGTAGGTTGGACAGGTGCTCAAGAGCCACCATCTCATGAGCAACTTCCGGTCAAGATGGCCGCCACGCTATCTAGCAGCGAGCCCGCCCATGCCACCTTCTCATGACCGCCGAATGGTAACCGATTGGCTGCCGTTAACTCTCTTATAATTATCATATAGTGTTATTATTTTTTTTACTTTTTATTATTTTCATTTATTTTGTAAAATTTTGTCCATCACGTGTTTCGTTTCTGTGGGGACTTCCGTTTTCTGTTTAGAAGGGTAAACTATTATATTTTTTCATCATATAGGTATACATACTTATTCAATGTATTCATATCGTTGTATTTAATTATTTATACATTTATTCTATTTCTTCATGATATTTGCGTGATTATTCAATATATTCAAGTTTATTTTATTCATTTCACGTATTTTTTTCCAGCGGGAGTAATGTGTTCCATCTATATTTGTATTGCATCTGTATTCATTTTATCTCGACCACAGCATAAGCAGTCGCACTGCCGCTATACTGCCCAGATCCAGCCCTGATTCCCCGCTCTCAATTGGTCAACGTCAATTTGTTATGGACGAGTTTATTCTTAAATACATGCTATTTTTTCCCCATTTTACACGATTTTTAATATCATATATGTTTTTAATGTGTTTCTTACCAATTTATTATTAGTACTATTCTCAGGAAGACTAGTATCGCATTTTCGCTTATTCATACGGTAACGGAATATTCGCCATTGTATTGCATCATGTACGATCAAAAATCAGTAAATTCTATCTTAAACCTCTTTTTTTAAACAATCAGTTAATTTTAAGTACTCTAATCCCTTTAATTAATTCCTAGCATTTACGGTTATTTATTATTATTATTCATCTCATTCTCCAATTTTAACGTAGCAATAGTCATCGCATGAAAATCGTCCCACAGAGAGGGACTCGAAAACTATTTTTCTGATTCAATTCCTGACTCTCTACCCACCAGGCTATGAAGGCTTTCCAAGTTTCATGAGGTAACTATTTTTACTGTATCACACTGCCTAAGCATACATTTCGTGCTATTTCTACCGAGTCAAGACATCAGGCGGAGCGTGCTTGATCATTTCTAGTCTCACACCATAATTATCCGCTACGGTCATTAAGTTCCTTAGTGCAAAAAAGTTAACCACAACTGCTCAAAGCCACAGACGCGCTTCATTAGCCAAACCCATGATAATTAAGACAACCACAAGGAGCTTGTTGGACTCAACAATACATACAGCCTCTTATATTTTGAACGCATCATCGAAAAATGTATGGAGTTATTGTAGATGCGCAAGCAATCCCCAGCTTTAAGACTCGGGCGATGATTATGAACAATGGAATTTATTCTGTTTGGAGTAAAAAATCCATCCTTTTAAATTTTCAACCCAGCTTTCGATTACTTATTCGTTTTCTGGGTAGCTTAATTTGTTTATAAGAGAAAGAGACGGAAATTTCTCATAAGCCTATCGCCTCTATGTTATATTGAACATTAATATAAAAATATATTAGTTTTTAACGCTGTTTTCTATCTCATTATCTGAAATCCTTTTCATTATCTGAAATTTTCAACGTCATTTCCATTTATATTGAATATATTTAGTCCTGATTCTACGCTTTAGATAATTGAAATTAATTTTTGTTGTACCTTTGTGTAAGTGTGTGAGGGTGGGTGCATGTCGGTGTAACTGCGTTCAAATTGGTGCAACTGGGCCCATGTGGGTGCAAGTGCTTTCAAGTGGGTGCATGTGCTTGTGTGTATGTGGGTGCAAGTCAGAGCATCTGTGGACATGTGGGTGAAACTGGGTGCAAGTGCGTGCATGTGGGTGCAAGTGTGTGCAAGTAGGTGCAAGTGCGTGCATGTGGGTACAAGTGCTCGAAAGTGGATGCAAGTGCGTGCAAATGGATGTGAGTGAGTGGGTTTTATTATGATAAAAAATTTTTACTTTCTAATTTCTATCGGAGTTTTCAAATTTTTAAGGGCAAAGAGCTTTTTATTTCCATCCATGCGTGTTATTTTTATGTTGCGCATATGTTTTCAGTGATATTTTTAGTGTTTACGTCTTTTAATTATTCAATTAAATGTTTCTGTATTATCATTTGAGTTGATTTCGAAATTTAAGGACTTCATATACAATGAATTTTTATACATAACAATGATCAAACCGATTGACTTGCATCAAAACGATTCACGTCATTCAATTCTGCGACCTTCAATTCTCCACGTGCATAAACAATGTGTCAAATTTTAGTTTGATGAGTAATTTTTATCGTCCTAAGGTTATTTATTTGTTTATTACTTGATATTAACAATTTTAATGCATGAATTCGAATTTTTAGGAATTCCATGCTTTTTAGAGAGGCCAATTAGCAATGGGTTTAACCAAGAAGTTCGTTTTTTGCTAATGGAATAAGACTTTAAACCTATGTTTCGTGTTTATTCACTCTCTGATTTTTTTCTCGCGACTTTTAAAATCAGGACTGTTTTTTTCATGTGACGCTTTATTACCATTCACTTACAAATCTTCACACATTTAACATTACTAAATGAAAAAATTGATGGTTTTTCATGCTATTGAGCGAAATTTTATTGATTTTTCTACATACATTTCAGGTTTATAGCCTTAAAGTTATCGTTTAACTTCCCACATATGAATCAATCATAAGGAATATAGTCCCATCATTCTTGTATTTCATCGCCACCTCGCTTGATACATAACCTATACTGATTAATTTCCCTATGTCACACCCACCACACACGAACGCACGCACTCTCTTCACACCCTAACGAGGACGCACACAAACGCTAATGACGGGGTAGATACACACACACGCTCACGCTGGTTTTTGTGAGGAAATTAATGACCAGAATTGATTGATTTGAATACAATCATGTCAATACTTGATGCATGGAGAGTAATCATGGGTAAAATGACATTACCATTACTTTCACAATTTGCGAGATCTTGTATTAAAATTGTATAATTTTCGCATATTTTTTCTTAAACAGTACTACACGCTGGTTTGAAGGTTTATTCAAAATATAAAGAAAAATTGAAATGAGATAGAGATCGGAGGAGACCAATAACCATTGAAAATCGAAAAATATGCGTTTCCAAATGATTTCCCTCAACATCGATTTTTTGTTAATCTGACTGATTCCAGAAAGACAGTCAGTGAAGTATTTAGGAAGGATGTCAACTGGGGCAGTTACACAAGTAACCGGCTGAGAGCATTAAATTGAAAATTTCCATGCATGTATGAAATTCGATTATCATATCCGAATTCTGAAGATGTCTTCTAAGTTTTTACAAATCTAATAATGTGAAAAGCATGCCCCCATCTCAGTCTTTCTTCTCTTGCGTACCATCGCTTAATTCTACAGTAAATTTAGAGATGCACGTTTTAAAGTGTTTTTATTCGTTTTTAACATTGAATTAAACAAATTATTAACTCCTTGTTACTTACACTTGAATATTTGTTCATCGCAAGACTTTAGCAACATTCCGGACTATTATCCTCGATCCGTGATTTTATTAAGTTCTAGCTTCTCTTATCAAGTTTTAGTCACTTAGCCTCAATGTCGGTTGATTATCCTTGCTTCTTTTTCTTTCTGTGTAACTACGACTGCAAAACAATCAAGTCAAACACACATAAGCGGTCGGTAACGGCAGACCAAGCCCAGGGCGTCAATCCGGTACCATAGCAGCGTACCATTTCAAGAGTACCCATGATATCTCTCGTACTCGAAGTATCTGCATTATCAAGCGTGCCAGGCGCACACGAATGACGCCGTAGCGTACCACGGTTGCATTCGCCCATAGGCCGTCTGATTTTAATGATAATTTTTGTATTGCTTCAATTTTTCTTGGTCGTATTTCCAGATGACTCTTTATAATCTCAGATCTTCCCACTAATTTAGGTAGAATCGTGTGAATTCACCGCACGTGGCCTTTTCCAAAGGAATTCCAGGAATATGTGTCACCTAAATGAATTGAAGGAAATGGTCTAATTAGTGTGTATACTGAAGTATACCGAAGAGATTAATAATTTCTAAATCTCATCGGTAGACACTGTTTTCCCCCCGTAATCAATAAGATGTTGACTTCTTCGAAAAATTTCCTTATTTTCACTCAACATCTATTAGTTTTTTTGTGACATTTTAGACTCGTGGTTATTTTGATTACCAGAGAACGAAGGTAGGGTAGGAAGGACGGGTATTTTTCTATCTGAATTTTACTTCTAACTTGACTTTGTATCTAGCATGTTAGTTTTTGTCGTTTGGGTACACTATAGCGTAATGATTTAAGTCCCGCATTCATTTGCAGTCAAATCATGATATTTCCTTATATCGCATCTGCATCAGAGATAGCGTCATTTCCAGATCTTAAACTCGTATTTTTGAGACGTTTACACCTTGCATGAAAAATGTTCATTTCGATCATATATCCATAACATTTGCCTGGTCATATACCCATGGTTAAAGAAATCTAATACATTCCGCGCATTCTACGTAATGTTCGGCTTGTGAGGGATACTTCCCAATTACAGTGAGCATATTTGTATGAATTTACTTCTGCAAAATATCATACGATCAACAGACAGTGCGCGTAATTTTCTTCATACTTATACAAAATTATACCTGATCTTAAGAAAGTGAGAGATATGCACTCTCTAACTTCATGCAATTGCCATTAAAATTTAGCTTTTCGAGATACGTCATGTTCGCTCATATCAAGTTGAATGAATCTCTCTATTCATGTACTTACATATGAACTATAATTTCTACTTCTTTATAACAACGGTTTATGCGACTACTAACTTATTCGTATCAATTTACTAACTTGAACAAAGCATACTACTGTGTCATTTATACATCATCGAGTTTTTCTCAAGCGCTCACTCTATGCGATTGAGTGGAGAATCGTGAAATGAAAACATTTCTGCTAAATTAATTATGTATTGGGAATATATTATTCACACTTATATAAATTGTATCGATAATTTTCGGTTTTTGAAGTGACTTTTGAATTATTCCCACCACCGCAAATGAATATTAGAGGCAATTTACGAAATTTTACACATAGGAAAAAGTAACACTAACAGTCTCATCCCACATAACTTGGCTGCCTGGCATGACAACCGCAAAGTATACGAGGCTCTGTCTATTGTTGAGTCAAACAAGCTCCTTGTGGTTGCCTCAATTGTCATGGGTTGGGCTAATGAAGTGAGTCTGTGACTTCGAGCAGTTGCGGTTAACTTTTTTCTGCGCCAAGGACCTTGATAACCGTCGCGGATAATTATGGTGTGAGACTCGAAACTATCAAACACTCTCCGCTGATGCCATGACTCGGTAGAAATAGCATGAAATGTATACCTAGGCAGGGTGATACAGTAAAAATGGTTACCTCTTGAGCTCATGAAACTGAGAAAGCCTTCATAGCCTGGTGGGTAGAGAGTCAGGAATTAAATGAGAGAATAGGGTTCGAGTCCTTCTCTGTGGGACGATTTTCATGCGATGACTATAGCTAAATTAAAATTGAAAAATTAGATGAATAATGATAATGAATAACTGTAAATGCTAGGAAGAAATTAATGGGATTAGTGAACTTACAATTAATTGATAGTATAAAAAAGAGGTTTAAGATAGAATATACTGATTTTTTAACGTTCACGATGCAATACAATGGCGAATATTCAGTTAGCGTAAGAATACGCGAAAGAGCGATACTAGTCTACCTGAGAATAATACTAATAATAAATTGGTGAGAATAACTGATCCATAAAAAATTGACGTTGACCAATTGAGAGCGTGGAATCAGGGGCGGATCTGGGCAGTAAGGCAGCAGTGCCACTGCTTCTGCTGTGGTGTAGGTAAAATGAATATGAACGAATATAAATGCAATAAAAATATAAGGATAGATGGAAACACATTTTTCCCGCTGGAAAACAATACGTGAAATAAGTAAAATAAACTTAAATATATTAAATAATCACCTAAATATCATTCAGAAATAGAAAATGGAACTAAACAATAAAAAGTAAAAAATAATTGAAAAAAGAATGATATATAAAGTTATAAATACATAGAATGATCATGTAAATATAATTTTAAAAAATACTATACCCTTCGAAACAGAAAACGGAAGTCCTCAAAAAAAAAAAAACGTGACGGAAACCGAATTAAATAAAGACATATAAATAATAACGGGTAAAAAATAATATTAAATGGGAATTATTGGAGAGTTATCGACGGCCAATCGGTGGCCATTCGGCGGTCATGAGGAGGTGGAATGGGCGGGGCGCTGTTTAGGCAACGCAGCGGTCATCTTGACCGGAAGTTGCTCCTGAGATGGTGGCTCTTGAGCGCCTTTCCCACCTATTTATAAATGTAGGGTGTTATTCGTACTACTTCACTCTATTTAGGTGGTGGATAATCTGTTCTAAATTATCAGAATTCTTGTGATCTCGGGGGCCATTACATGCACGGTCGCTTTGTTCTCGAGTTGCTTATTGCAGTCTACCTGATTGGGCGTCAGTTATGAAGAACCGGATTGTGGTTTCGAATATAGAATTTCGTGATAATTAGAATTTAGAGCTTGACTGAGGGATTTAAGGTAACAGCGGTTGCGGAAGAAGTCAGGGCTGTAAATTTTGAGTGTTATTTTTTGATGATGTGCTCAACTGTTAGTAAATTAGTTTAATTTGTCATTTTAACTTGTTATTGAATCAAAAAAATTTTATGACACCAATAAAATTTCATGTTCACATGGGTCAAACGGGTAAAAAAATCAAACGTGAAATCTTGATAGAATTTGGAACCCTTTCCTGAACAATCCAGTTCATTCTTCTTTCAGGAATAGCCTAATGAATTAAATGACGATTTTGAAAGCATGGCAGTAAATTAGTATCTTGCATTTAGGTATGAATAAAATTATGAAAAAAGGATGAATTTGACAAAATGGGAAGTTAAGGGCTGACCTACAATTTAGGTAGGAATAGCATTTTGAACACTTTTACGAATCTGTCCGCATGGACAGCAAATGATAATTTACACATTTATTTTGGAAAAAACATGACCATGAGGATGGATTCGAGGATGAAGAGTCAAGCTATTTGTGAACGAAATTCAATCCTGATAAAAAAGGAGTAATTTTTTTCCAGTTTATCATCATATATGGGGAAGGATTGCGATATAATAGTGCTGATTTAAAACTGAGAAGCGCAGGTGTGATAGTGCCTAATATTACTTGATGACGAATGCGACACGACAATATTCAAGTTGAGTGACCAATTTTCATTTTCTCTGATTGGCGTTGGCATCGTAACATATTTTCCGTTTTCATCTTTGCTAATTGAACCAAGTTGTCGTAGCACCAGTTTGCTGAGGACTCAATTTAGTGGATCAGTCGACCGCATATATCTTGTCCACTATTTGGTCACTCTTTTCCATTTCAACGGATATTCTATTCAGGTAATGCATGGGCACAAGGGATGAATTTATGCAAGTAAAGTTTGGCGTCTGTAAGCAACTCTTGGAATATTTACAGATCCAGTTCCTTCGATTTCGCTATCGCTGATTTTCAAGAGGACATCGACATCGGGCTTATGGGCAAGGCACTGAATCCATCTATTTTCAGTCATATTGATTCCAAATCACCAAGGAGGACATTTGAAGCCTCGACTCCAGCGCGTGCAAGTTTACGGGTGAGTTTGCCGGCGAATTCTGAAACGTCGCTAATGTGCTTTCTTTGGTAGGTCAAGCTGAGTTAGGTATTAAATAACAAATCAAACAGCACTCAAATTTACCCGTCAACTTTTGTCCGGCTGATGGAATTTGGATGGTTTGGCTAGTTACATATCAGCAGTGAAACCAGCCAGTGAAGTTAGATGAATTTATTTTGGTATGAGAGTAATGATAAATGTTTTTTTACGTTCTTTAAATTATTTTAACTGTCAATAATTACAAATTGCTAAACTAACCGTCCCCTGCGATGGCGTGCACACACCCCTCCCGTAAGCACATGGCGATGCACGCCATTTCAACCGCGTCAGACTCGTGCTTGATGTGCGTGAAGCAGTTGCCCGAGGCGTAGATGTCCAGGCTGGAGCGCTGCTGCGCGCGTAGACGGAGTAGTTGCTAGGGCACGTCATGCCGCCGCACAGCCAGTGCCGGGCACCTGCCACGCATGGGCGAGCAGCAGAAAGAGCACCAACGTCNCATGCCGCCGCACAGCCAGTGCCGGGCACCTGCCACGCATGGGTGAGCAGCAGAAAGAGCACCAACGTCCAACATAATGACATCATAATCTTGCTTGGGTTATGTGTGCAGTGGGTAAACATAAAACAGCCTGAGCGTACAGTACTTTACAATCTGGATAGAAATTAAATTTATTAAATTAAACCAATTGAACAAAACTCCAAAATATGAAAAGAAATCGCATTGACCTCAAGTCCAGCAGCTAGTCAGATCCATTACCAAAAGAAACTAAATGAAATTAGATCCGTCGTTTTCCACACAACGTATTACTTCAGCATTTTGGTCTCCTGCGTTAACAGAACTTTGTGTTCACTGGAAACCAATATAAAAATTTGAAAACGTCTATATAACTTTAGGTGATTTGTTAACATAACAGGTGATTTCAAGGGGTGCTGATTCCAAACAGGTAATTTCTTTCCTTCTATGACGCACAATTTTGTATCAAGACCCATTAATGTATATGCCTTCATAAAGCTGATATCTAGTGCGGTACAGAGAAAGCTGTATATATAAGCGAAAGAAGAATAATACCTATATTTATTTTATCAAAATTTTGATGATTACTATATGAGTAGGAATTGTCTTTCCTCTATGGAATCGAAACGTTTTTTTCGCCACCTTTTGTCGGTAAAAGTTCGGGTGTAGTTCTTCTCTTACGCGATGTTTCCGGTATTTCGCGATTTAGGGACCATCAAAAATCTCCAGATTATCGTAGGGATCCTTTATTTTCGCAAATTGTTGAATTTCTAGATGTTTTCTTCACAAATTTCGAAATGGGTACAAATGTTTGTTGCGTGAAACCCGAAATTTCCGATGTATGGTATAACATTTGTAAAGATGGGTTTCACGAGCAACTGTGCGGGCTGCGAGGATTTCTTGGGAATTTTCGGGTTCAGCAAATGAAAAAACTCTAAGGGGAGCACAAATTATGGAAAAATTTTCTTCATGGTTGGTCTATGTAATTATTATGATGTGAATCCGGATCTTCCGGATCTTATCGAATACGAAAGTAAACGCATTTGGATACGGGTTTTTATGCTCACGATTGGTACCATGAAACTTTTTCTCCGGCCTACCAGCGTTTATTAACCAGTAGGGCTAAAAAAATATTGAGTGTGATAGTTTAGCGACAATTTAATCTAGTGAATATCATAAAATGTGAGCTGCCTGTCGTAGCATTATAAAAAAAGTATAGTGACTTGAGGCAAGCTTGAGGCATGACAACTGAACAAATCACAAAACAAAATCCCACATTCCAACACATAATTTTGAATGGGGATAAGAAGGCGCTGAAACCCCTTTTGGCATGCTGATTTTTTTGGGCAGGCTGATTTTTTCTACAACTATTTAGCTTTACACCGGAAAGAGTGTCGAACATGTCATAGGATCAAAAAATCCTCTCCGATTTGTCCATTATTTAGTCAATTTATGTTTACTTGTCACACTTCGTTAGAATAATTGTTTTATTCAAGTATTGATTTTACAGAGCTGATGATGGAGCTGGTATCCAAAACGTTTTTAGTAAAATAAATGGAATTTTAGTGGCATTTCCTTCGCTTTTAAATTTGTAAATCATTTCTTAGCGCTGGAATGTAGCCTATGGTGATGGCCCAGCTCACTACTGCCAATTTCTGAAAGTTGGCTCCAGCAAATCAGAGGCCAAATTGTGATACTTCTAAAACGGCCATATTTCTTCACATGGTGGCGTGACGCATAGCGTTGAACCCGACGGCCTGAGGCAATCAAACCCCAACCCAGTTCAAAATTTTCGCAAGGTGATCATTTAAATAAAGTAAACGTATTTGTTGCAGGGACAAAAAGTTTTGCAAAGCGCAAGAAAAGCTTAGAGCGGGACTTCCTTTGTTTGGTTGTCACGCACATGGGGAATTGTCAAATAAGTCGTTGTCATGCGTTGACTGACTCAATTTCTCAGCTGATGGTTGGTCAGCATGGCAGTATGGCAACGAACTTCAATTTGTGGTCCGATATTAAACTAATTAAACTGATGGATGAGCACAAACATTGATGAGCACCATGTTTAGGTTGTGTATCAGCTTGGTGCAAAAGTTATTTCATATTTTTAAGAAGAAAGTTTTAGATTGTATTTATCAAATTCTTTCCACTCGTTATATTTTAGGAATGTCACGATGAGTAATTGTTTCTTTTTCTTTAAGATTGAAAATTTATTTTTCATGATCTTTCGCAAAATGTGCACCCATGTTCGTGATATGTAAAGAGCACATTATACATGCTTTATTCTATGAATTTCATGAAGTTGACAATGCAAAGTCTATGCAGAGAGCGCTTACGGGGATGATGCAGTGAAGGAAAGAAGTTTCAGGAGGCGGTGTTATCGTTTCCGAAGTGGGATTTCAGTTATGTGGGGAAGTGGGGATCATGTTCAATGTATGGTAGGATATTTAAGGAGTTGTTCGTTACGAACTGTTAAACAACAATCAAACAATTACTGCTGATCTCAACTATGACAAACTTCGTCGTTTGAAAACAGGTTTGAACCAAAAGTGACCCTCCATAGTGAACAGAAAGAGAGTCGGCGTCCTCACGATCATGATCGTCCTCACACAGCTCAACTAAACAAAACTCTTGTGGAAGGCTTGTTTTGGAACTATTTCTTCATCCTCTATATTCGAATTTGAACATCAAAGTAGTACGTGTCCCGATGGTGCTACTAAATTGTGAGTGAATAGGTTACCCTCCATCGGATAGCCGACATGAGCGTGCAAAATAGAACTGTCTACTATCTACCACTAGTAGACAGT
>JALHKN010756109.1:0-10560 GCA_039513755.1 Hyalella sp. 3TK10
CCATACGAACGTCTAAATAATGAAGGAAGTTCTGTTGTTAGTAAGATTACGTACGAATACCCGAAGAACGAACATGCATTCTACAAATGTAGGCTCTATTCAAAGGTCTCCATGACGATCGGAGAAAACAATTTTTACTATTACATAATTCATAATTATGAAATAACCAGTTCTGGTATAACTAGTTTCATCAAGGTTCCAGACGTACGTTACCTCAATCCACGAGTGTTGCAAGCGCTAGAATAAGAAGAGGGTCCGCAGCACGGAATAAGTGTTCGTTGATACGTGAAAAATTTTTAAAAACCAATTCACATTAAAACGAACTAATTAACAAAACTAAACTAAAACTATCTGATTAACTTTCACATTAAAATTTTACCGAGTACTATATTGTTTCGAATGTGAAGGTGAACATGTATGAAGTTGTATTTATGTTCAAGAAAAAAAATGGACTGACGCTTGAAGTTCCAGAAATTTTGTCCAATAGACTTTTTCTTAAATGGACTTAAATGGAATATGAAATAGCGCTGACCCTGAAATTTAATGCGCTTGAGGTTTTTCCTGGTTGTGATGAAATGTTGTCTTCCTTGTCGTTCGTCTAAATTTCATACTCATACAAACTAAAACATTTGGATAATAAAGTGAAATTATTCATTAATGTTACGTCCACAGTCATATAGTCTCTAGCTTTATAAACATAGGATGCTCGTGCAAGAGCCTATCACTCTATATTTGTTACGTACACTTTAAATAAAGGCTTCATTTCGATGCAAGGGAGCTTCCCTCGTTGTTCCTTACTTCCACCGACATGTAGGCCTCAGTTATATAAAGGATGCTATGGCATGGGAGTATCACCATATGTACAGTGTGTACGCTGACATGTAGTCCTTGCCTACACACATAAGATGCTCATGCGCGGGAGTATCACTATGTATACACCGTGTGTCAACTGACACGTACCATCCACTGACATGTAGTCCTTGCCTACACACATAAGATGCTCATGCGCGGGAGTATCACTATATATACACCGTGTGTCAACTGACACGTAGCATCCACTGACATGTAGTCCTTGCCTACACACATAAGATGCTCATGCACGGGAGTATAACTATATATACACCGTGTGTCAACTGACACGTAGCATCCACCGGCAATTCATCAATTTGAGAAGTCGAATATTAGCGAGGATAAAATTGACGCGTTGCTTCCTCTGCATGCCACTTTAATGATGAGGAATTGTTCTATTATGCGCTGTGTAATTTGAAGTGCTTTGCATAGCCACAAGCTCTGGGCTACACTTGGTTATGTGAAACAAAAGGCAATTAATATTCTTCGACGGATTATCATCGGCCGGCCGTCCGTCGACCGATTTGTGGTGAGGCGTATTTAAATATGATCGTCATTCATTATTTATGAATCTATAAGTTTAATGATTTTCGTTAGCCGACCGTTGGCCTGTGAGCTGCTCCTACAATAATTAATAATGCAAATTAATTTTTAAAGAATAAACCTTGCAAGAAATGTGGGAACATCTGAGCAGCAGTTGATGTATAAAGAACCTCTTAAATTGAAGCTTTAATTAGGATATGGAAATAAGGATCAAAAGTAAAATTTAATGATCAGGATTATTTATCTTACGCAGGAACTAATTTACGATGATTACTCAATTTATGACAGAATGTTCACGTTGAGGTTGCCATTCTCGCGATGAACAAAGTTCATTATTTACTTTTTTGGTTACTCATCACACAAGGTTTAAATGCATAAAATTTATGGAACCCTGATTCGTCCAGTTGTAGAATTAAAGTCTAATTTTAGGGAAGAATTGTTTTAATCTCCAAATTTGGGCTGAGACGAGAGGAATTGAGAACTGAGTAGATGATCATTTTCATCATCCCTCATTCTCTCACATTTACATTCCCCCAAGAATTACCCGACGTGTCTGAAATTCAGTATGATTTGAAAATAGGTTATAGAAATACTGTATGCAAAATTTGATGTTACACTACATGTTAATTAATGCAAGGTATCAATTAATGCAAGGTGTTGCCGTATGGCAACGCTAGTATAATAAAGGTTAGCCGCTTCAAAACGTACGTTTTTTTCTTCTGAGTTAAAGCGTTCTTCAGAATTTAACGAAACTTTGTACCCTTGCATAATTTCAGGATAAGTAAAACATCGATGAGAACCTTAATAAACATTTTGAGGATTTTATTTGCTGTCAACTGCAAATAAAACCTTTAAAGAATTACGTCCGTGAGGAATAATTTTCAGTTGATGATGGGAGGAATATGATATGTCAACTCCTGTCGAAATAAATAAAATTGTATTCATTTTCTTAATGCATTTGATATAGCCGTCTGATTCATCTTGAAAATATGCATGATGCCGTATGTTTACTAACGCTGTTACTATTGCCGGTTTCTTTATCATTATATTGTTGATGCAGCAGCATAACAATTGTGCTTCATATCAACGCGCCGTCACTGACGAGGAGCAGACCACACAGCTTCTGCATATTCATCACTAATGGACTTCCATAGCACAGCTCCTGAGCTCTTGCAACGTTAATAAACCAGCGGCAATTCCACGCCTAAAGTCACTCATTAGTCAGTGAAGTCGTAAATCCCAGTGTCGACGTTGAGAGGAACGCCGCCACGACCGCCGGCGTACGTGGCTTCAGCGTGTGACTACCTTCTTGAAAATCATGGGCGAATTATCGGTGGCCCCTAAATAGTCGGTTGAACCCTTGGACTGTCGAGGGTCTTGCGTCCTGCTGATTTTTCTTAACTTTTAATTGTTCCGTACAAGCTTTTCTAGCCAAGGATTTATTTATTTGAAACTGTATTTTATATGTTTCCATTAATGGGTTTCGAATAATTCCACAAACAATGAAATAAAATTTGTGTGCACTATATTGATTATCGACTCCAAATCAATCATTTTTAATGACCATCATTAAGAAATTTGTCGAGTTATTTTGTAGGAACATTTAAGTGTGTTTCAAATATTGACCGGCAATCAACGTTAACATTCAGAGTGTCCTGATCTTTGAACTTTTTTTCATTTGAGTTGCGCAAGTTGACCGATTATTGAAAATTTATTAATCATGACTAAAAGAAAAACTCGGATGAGAAATAGGACGGCTTCGATAAAACCTAAGGATAAAAAGGAGAATCAATGTGGCTTCAAGCCTGTTCAGGAACAAACGTTTTGATTGCCATTCGTTGAAGTGCATGGGAGTGGAAAGGCGGTAATTCGGTCCTTGTTAATCGCTTATCTTTGTTTCTAAGGGAAGATTTTTGAGTGGTGTGAGGATGAACCTTTATATATAATAACATATATTACAAAATTGCAACGTTAGTATCATTAAATCGTACAAAATCGAATGCGCATTAATTGTTCATAAGAAGTTTGAATATTGAATTGATTACATATTGAGTAGCTTATATACATCCATGTGAACAAATTGGTCAGTTCATCCCCATTGTTATTCCTATCGGATATATAAAATTAATCGCGTAGTAAAGAATTAACTTAGAGAATATAGGTCCTTGTTATCACGTTTACTGCTGTGAGGAAACTTTTGAATCTCTAACCTAGGCTGAACGTCGAACAAGTATCCTAATTGCAATATCCAAAAGGTTCTGTGAAATGATGATGTTAATGCCACCTAACCAAGTATTTTAATCTCCTCAATAGTTATACTCGTGTTTGAATGATAAAATATCAAAAATGTTTATGTTATATTCGGCGCGAATGTGTTACAACTTTGAAAATGGAAAGTATATTCACTGATCATTTTTTTCAATTTGATATTGTTGTAGCACAACAGTTATTTTTTTTTATTTAAAACTCGCAAAAAGTACAGTTTTTACATGCGAAACGTATTTTGTTGCATTTATTCTCTAAGAATATCAAGGTGGTTCTTACATGTACGTTGAAACATTTGCGCGTTTAAATTCACCAAAATTCCCAGGTTCATCATAAGGCACACGATAAGTTTTCTCAGAGCGGCGTTCCTGCACAGCTCCACTCATGGAGTCTTAACAAAAAAATCCGGTGATTCCTGAACGCTGGCAGCGACTCACATGCGTCAAACTTTCATCGCCCTAAGAAAAGACGCAAAAAGTGCCATTAGGAGCGAGCAAAAATAGCTGAGTAATGGATAGTTGACAATTCACCGAGCATAAAATTGCCCCTGTAATGGCCGGGAAGATTCTTCCCTGCCATGGTCGTATTCAGACAACACATTTATATTCCGTTAAAATAATTTCCGCGCAATGAGCGTGAAGTTAAAAATATCATCTAGGATTAAGCCTTCAATCAAGCCGACCGTTTGCTGCGGCACTACCAAAAATTTGGCGCAATTTCAGCGGGTGTTTTTTATCGAACATCCTGATTGAACTGCGCGAGCGTTATTTTGTCCCATGGTGTTTCTACGTATAATGAACTCAAGCGGTCAGGGGCAATATGTATGAGCAGAATAATCTCCTTTTCTTGCTTCACAGAGTGTCGAGTGGCGGCTTGCTGCAAATAAGTGAGTGGCGATGTCCACACCCGATTCAGGATATTACAACCAGTGGCCAATGATTGGTCTTCCATGATTCGCACTTGGTTTACATATGATGATGCACGCAAAATAATCCTATCTGCAAGGATTGCTCCACGCACGCACCTCTTCAATTGAGTTATTAGGATATTCCATAGGAATTATTTCACGCTGCCGTGCTCAATCGAGCAAGACTCTAGACGTGAGAGCAGTAAATTGCAGGGATGTCTCTTCACTAGTGACATTTTCATCCGGATCAAGAGTGGCCAAGGGAGGGCCGACTGTGGCCTACGATAATCTTGCGATTATTTTCAGTTGTGGTTGAATTTTTTGCAAGCGACGGCCGCCGCACGAACATGATTGGATGTAACAGATCGCCGCACCATATGCTGCCGTGCTGATTATTATGCCCTATGTGCTGCTACAACATCTGCTTTAAGAACTCATTTCACGAGTATCATATTTATTTAACCTTCTAGCCAATTTATTTTACCTGTTTATAATTTTTGACGTATTTTCTATTTTTCTTTCATAGAGGACAGATTTTTTTAACTTTTAGTGATTTACAAGGTAATGTTTACCTTGAAAAAATTCGGCATAAAGCCGCTCACACAGGTTTACGGACACCAACTTATTCTGGTGTCTAAATAGGCGATGACGAACTGAAGAGCTGAGTTCGTCCACGGCTTTGTTCCCCACAAGCATGGCTCATCTAAAATTATATAAAATAATATCTATTAATCTCATATAATCAAACGTACCTATAATACTTGAAATTGGACAGCACAAATTTAGTACGAGGACTTACCGTGCGTTTTCGCAATTGATAACAGTGACGCTTGAATAGAGAAATTTATCCTAATTCAAGATTGTTTTTTACTTGCTACTTCAAAAATTTATTCAACTTTTAATTCATCTGATTTGAATAAAAATACTTGTAAAATTTTAAGTCCTTCATGTTTTAGTTAGACTCGATTGATGAAAAACACATGTTCTTATAATCCGTATTCCTAATAATAACAACAGTTTTTTAACCTGCATTGGGAGGATATGCATTCAGATTAGAAATACAAGTTGGCTAGTCGGACTTGATTATCTCTAAGTTCACTGATCATATTTCTTGAGGCTCACTTGCTTTCAAGTCTTTCTAGAGAAATAATGAATGTAGATTTTTAACATAATTGTATTAGGCAGATTTTAATGCAAAAATAAGCCTAATAGAAATTCAGAATATTTGTAATAGAATATTCCTATAATTGAAACTCGAAAATTATCCCAAAATATTTCAAAAAGTTGTAAAGGTTCAATCGTCATCCAAACCTCATGGACATCGAAATGCGTCGTGTCAATCCCGAAGACTCATCCACAGTTGGTCTAATTAATTTTGAGACATTTTGACTTACATTCTTCTAACTTCCTACACTGCTAAATCGGCTATAACAATTTCAGAGAGGAAGGTTATATTTTGTGATATCTGGTCAGGTTTAAATATACTAGAGCACGTTGAACTGTGTTTTCATATATAATGAGATATATATATAACAGTTCAACATATAATGTTGAACTGTTAGTTTTCATCATTTAGATTTTGTATTATAACTCTAATTGTAACCAATTTCCCGGGAATCATGTCCCGATTGTTGAACTGTTAGTTTTCATCATTTAGATTTTGTATTATAACTCTAATTGTAACCAATTTCCTGTTATGCAATCAAAAACTCATTACCGAATAAGAAGATGCATTGATCTGTGTACAATTTAAGAATCAGGGTTTTAGGCGCCTGAAAATTAAGCAAACTGTATTAATGCCAAATTAAAATACCTATAAACCTCACCTATCGAATTATTTTCCCCTCTTGAGCAAATCGGCGGCTTCTGAATGTCAGATTGCAGGCCGGGAATCATGTCCCGATTGTGCGTTCGAACGTGGCAGATAAAGTATTTGAATAATTCAGATATAAAACTATACAAAATCATAGGTGAGTTATTAATGGCCTCTAAATGACCGTTGGTAGGCCGCCAGTTCCAGAAGAGGTAGAGCAAGTATTTAATTAAGTATTACCGGATAAAAACTAAAGTAACGCGAATAAATATATGATACCCCACGAGTTTTGATTAAATTTTTTAACTAGGCGCTCTCCAGAGAATAAGAGTTTTGATTAAATCATAAATCTCTCATTGATTGTGGGGAGCAACTTAAGAAAAATAAGTTCCAAGTCAGTTACTAAAATAATTAGTAATTTCAGTGCGATATCAGAACATAACTTTCCAAGATCGAAATAAATATAAGATATAGAACAAAATAAGCACAACAACGTGTATTTTATGCAACCTTATATACTTGTAATTTGAGCCTTTTGTTTAAACTCCTTTACACTTCAGAAGAACTTCAGTACACCTATTTTGCAAGGAGTGTATCAAGTTATTTATGGTACGGAGTAAAATTTGATTCCAACAATCCTTTATACCACAAATAAAACTTTAATTCGTCCCCAACTGCCTTACCTGATAATTAATCTGTCGTGATAGAATCCAGCAAACGTTCTCTGTTGGGTTGAGATCGGGTGATTTAGCTGGCCAGTCTAATACTCTAGAATTGTTGTCTACAAGCCAAGCTTCAGCAACCTTTGCTGAATGAATGGCTGCGTTGTGTTGCTGAAAAATGAAGTCCTGGCCATGCTGATCTTCAGCCAATTATTCAGCTCCTCCGATACTTCTTTGCTCCACCAAATTGCCTTTTATAAAACACTTATTCTTCCGTGCGTGAATCATGCCAATTCATTGAATTTCATCATGACCGTCAAAGTAATACATCTTTTCATCACAAAATATGATATTCATTAATTTACCCAACGTACAATAGACCTCTTCTTCTACCCATTCCAAGAGTCTCCCCTTGTGTTGTCTTGTCAGAGCTGGAGCCTTCTTCCTTGTACGATGTACGATGCAGGTTGACTCATTAAGAACCCTTCTAGCAATTACTGAGTGGATTCCTCAAGAAACAACTCTTCTACTTCGTTTATTATTATATATAAACCAATACTGTGTTTTTTCCCATGCAACTGAAATTTTGGCTTTTTCTTCTTCAGTGAGAGTGAGTCCTTTTAGCATCTTGAAAGTGCGCTTGGCGATGGTCTGACGATGGTTGGTAGTAACTAAAACACGGCACCTGTTGTAAAAGTCGATTATTACTTCAAAAATTTCGATATTGTGGCAGAAAACTAACTTTTTTTGCTCAGTATTACATGTAAGTCCATCCCCAAAAAAGGGGGTGGAAATATATAGTGTATATTATGCTAAAACTGTTGATCGCAGTAATAAACACGGCTTACATTATCTTTGTTGCGTCATTTCCCAGAATTGGTGAAAATTTATTTCCTTGCGACCGCCTGATTAAAAAGTTACAATAAAATTTGTGGGGTGTCATATTTATTGTATGCCTTTACACGAATATCATAGGCGCGTCATCAATGGTCGATAAATGGCCGTTGATATCAGCCTGTGCGTAGTTTCCAACAAGGCTAGGCAAGTATTTAATTAAAGGTTACTTGCGAAGGATTGTCTCCGGGAAGCCTTCTCTTCTTAACAGCTATGGGCTCATCCATGTAATTATCTGAATAGCCATGTTAATGGCGGGGTCAGATTCCATCACGCCGGTAATTATCTGCTAATTATGTGGGTAACAAGCTTGATCTGTTCAGCAGTTAACCCTTGTTGAAAATCATGGCAGGAATATCGACGTCTGACCGTCGACCACTTACTTGTTTGCACAATTTTTCAACATGATAGCGAATAATACACCTGAGCGACATGCGCGAGCCACAGTAATTTTAACACCTCACAATCCAATGGGAATTTGTTTTCCAGTATTCCTGTAGGTTCAAAAAATTATTCAGTGATCGTTCATCAGAGTTTTGCGTTTGAGATTTTCTTGTTTATTTCACACACGGATTTCGGATTGGTTCATGGATTTACGATATCGTTGAAATTTCTGAGTATCTGGCACCAGAAGTATCTGACACCAGAAGTATCTGGCACCAGAAGTATCTGACACCAGAAGTATCTGGCACCAGAAGTATGTGGCACCAGAGGTATCTGGCACCAGAATTATCTGGCACCAGAAGACATTTTTTCACTGCAACTTGAATTCTTTCATTAATGTCTTTTTATAAGTGTCGTTCTTAAGCATAACTATATTAACCATTAAAGCAATGTTTTAAACGGCAGATAGAGCGACAACGTACTTGAAGTCAGTGCAGGTATTTATTAATTTGTAAATGATCAAATGCTTGAATGAACATTAAATAAGAAATGCATTTCGTGAACAATGGACATGAATATTTTTAAATGCATAGGCCATTTCTGTAGATGTCTTTTTTTAGATGCCTTGGGGATTGAACTTCTGTTCAATTCCTACTGGGTTTATTATTCAATGTTGGACTGGCAGCATCCTTGAATGAACATGAGAAATGACAGACACAATGTTAGTATAAAGGATTGTGCATATTAAAAAATTTTTAATGGAAAATGGTATCAATAATATGCTGGAAACCTCACTAATAATAATATAATAATACACATATGACTAACCACGGAGTTTGCTAATGGAAATATAGCATATCGTCATTTTTTTAAGAAAGATACTGGCACATCAAAAAATTTCTTCAGTGAGTACTGCATGGGGATGACATTTAAGATCAAATTTGTTAAACTACTTAAATACAAGTCAAACAGAAAGCTCAATTCTTGAATGAAAATGTAACATATTACTTTTTTCAGGAATAGGCTGTCGTATCAACACCTTTAAAGGGACATCTTAATTTAGAAATATTCAATTTCCAAAATGCTTAAATAATCCTGCGTAGAATTACATTTTAAATAGAGGAGACTCTGCAAATCCTCGATGTGTCTTACATTTTTGTCAGTGTAATTGCCTTGGGAAATGTTCGGTTGTTGTCCTGGTCGTAAAGTAAACGACATCCTCCGATCAAGGATGTATTTGAAGGACGTCAATTTCAAGTCAATCCTCTAGCTGTTAACCTATAACTCTAGGCAGGTGGTTTTTTAGAGGGTTGCCACTTCTTGCTCGGTAAATGTACTCATCTGCAGGAGCTGCTTCGATATATATTATCTTGAAAATTATCCTTCCAAAAACTCCCTCTTCTTTTGATGTTAGAAATTATTCTAATAATCAAAATTGTAGTCGAAAAAATGCATCTTCATAACATAACAGTCCCCCCAAAAAAACTACATGCCGCTCTTGTTTTGTTAAACGGTGGAATTTCTATTAACAAAGTTTCTCACATCACGGGACAGGTTTTTCGAATTTCTCGTGGACGATTTTGTGTATGCGATTCCACTTATTACACAAATTTTACTTCACAGTTTCTTGAAGAAAAAAAATACATCATAGTCTCGTTTCGAACTTATTTTGATAAAACCTGAAATTTTACGATAATTTTTATCATTGCATTTTTTCACATCATTCGGACTATGATAAACTCTTTTAGTTGTCATATTTCTACCAGGCCCAATAGAGGCCCGAATTGATCTTGGCCTCTGCTATCTTTAAATTTTGTATAAAATATTTTACCACCTGAATAGTTTTACATTTCAGGTAGGAATAGCATTACTGACAAGATAAGCATTTGGTCCACCTAGGCAGTCGGAAGTAGTAGAATTTTTCATTTTTCTCGATTCCGTGAGGTTTCTCAATTCAGTGATGTGTAAATACATTAATAACTTTCCTCATGATATCTTTTCAGTCATTTTCCTTTGTTTAGAATAATTGTAACCAATATGTGCATCCTTTCTACAGTCAGCTACTCATTCCATGTTAATATTGTCTCGACCTTGTACTAATTCACTTTCATTTAATAGTTTGGATCGAGCGAATTTCAATTTTTTAAACGAAAATCATCAAATGCATTGGTTAAAATACAGTCAAAATCACATTATGGTGAAAAACGTCAGAGTGCATGTGTTTGGGACATGTGTTTGGGAAG
>JALHKN010757699.1:0-13291 GCA_039513755.1 Hyalella sp. 3TK10
CCGAAAACAGAAACTGACAGCTGCAGAACTCAACATGTGCACTGGCTTGACTACAGTGGTGATTTGGGTTCACCTGGAGTCCGCTAGGTTGCAGCACATACTAGATACGTAGACTGGTCCAAGGTACAACAGTCTCCCCTAAATTATAATAAACAATGAGTTTCATAGTTCTATATAGTATATTAGTTACATCTAAAAATTGGAATCATGAAACATACAGGTATAAGGAAATAGAATGAAATGTATGAGGTGCACTGGAAAAAAGGGGAAATATTCACATTATTTCCCCTTGGAAAATAATATTCAAAAAAATTAGTCTCCCATCGAAAAGAAAGTTTTTTAAGGTCTATATAAAATTAGTGGCTCCTATGACTGCTAGCTATCTACTATGTCAGCTCAAAGCGCTAGTGTCAGCTCAATATTTTAGTGTCAACACAAGACTTCAGGGCCAGTCCAAGTCTTCAGAGTCAGTACAATTCCCCAGTACAAGTCTTCAGTGTCAACCCATGTTTTGAGATCAAGGCTTCATGCCAGCCTACGATTCCGGAGACAGCCTCTGACCTCACGGTCAATTCATGACTTAAGTGTCAGCCCAAGACTTCAGTGCCAGCCCCAAATTTCAGAGTCAGTGCAAGGCCTCAGTGTCAGCCCAAGACCTGTGTTGGCGCAAGTCCTTGCTATCAGCCTTAGACCTCATGCAGTATCAGCCCAACAATTCAGTGTTAGCGCAAGACTCACCTGAGATGTGCGATGGTCTCTGCCTGCAATGCACGCAACGCGTCGTCTTCCACCTGCTCCTGCAGCTGCCGCTGCTGACGGTCAGCTGCGGCAACTGCTGCGTTAGCTGCTCTGCTGGCCTGAGCCGCATGCGCCTGTGCTTGCAGGTCCAAGGCCAATTGTCTCTGTGTTTAAAAAAAAGTAATGTTAACAAGTAATTAAACTAGTTGACTACTTCTGACGGTCAACTGCAGCAAGTGGGTCATTTATCGCTTAGTTGAAACCTTACACATATTTCGAAAAATAAAATTTAGATTATACACCACGCGTAAAATGATAATTTTATTTAAATTTTAATGCTTGAACAATTTGGCAATATATGAAAAAAAATCGCTCGAATATTTTGCATCATTTAAAAACTCGCTGTTGTTGAGAATACCGATCCATTATGATGACTTGCAAAGCCGTGTTGTTATTGCTATTTATTTTCTGCAGTTTGGATCGTTTGAAAATTAAACTGAAGACATATAGACTTAATTAAAAGTTTAATTGTTAGTAATAAATTGAGTACATTTATTGCCAGTTTCTTCAAATACATTGCTTTGGAATGAGCTAAAATGATTTATCACCCAATTATATATCCATGAATTAGTGACGTTTCCAAAGTTCTTACGTTTTAAAAGCTATTCGTCGCACAGTAAATTATGAAAGTAATTTGTGAATTGTAACTAAATGATTTTGAATAAAATTTCGTTTGCAGATTGTCATCGATAAGTTTTCTTGGACCCGTTGGGTTGTAGAGGAAACAGAGTAATTTCATAATTAAACCTAGATTTTATACATTTACTAGTTACATGAATATAAGGCTTAGGAATTTTCTCTTTTTAACCTCTTGAAGTGACTTCGACCAATCATGATGTTTGTGCAGTATTCGTGGTTGGTGATCTTGCCGTGAAGAAAGGCTACAAACCTGGAATCTTGAATCTGGAACCCAGAATCTCGAATCTCGTGCCGTTAGATTATACGAAAATGTGAATAGAAGAATTGGCTGGAACGCACGGTTATAATAATTTTTGTTCATTTGGTTTTATTTGGTTTGGGTGCGCTCTCCTAGTAAACTTAATTAATCGCATTTATGTGTTGTTACATTCCTTAGTTAAATCCTTAGCTTGCTGATTAATTAACGCAAAAGGTTAAGTGGGGCGATCACAAGCGTAATGTTTTTTGTAACATTCGGGATAATTATTCATTTTGAACGTCCTCAAAGACATCAAAGCATTTAAATGAGCTAAAATATCTAATAGAATTGCCCAGCTACTTTTTCATGCTGTTACGCGGATTTGGCCCTTAAATACAGCCAATCAGAGTCAGCCTTATTTATTTACGAAAAATTCCACTGTCTTTTGTTCTGCGGGCCATGTTAGATGCACAGGGACGAGTCTTTTTAATAATGTTGTAGATTATGTCACCGATATCATAAAATAATATATACAAGAAATAAATATTCTAAAATCTGAAGAAAATTAATTATGTTATTTAAAACTATCAAGAAAGTAAGCATTAGGATTAAAAAAGTGATTAGTGCTAACCTCCGTCATTCATCTTTGTCATGTCGCCTGTGTGTTGCTGTACTCTACTGTTATTCTGGTGTCAACTCATGAAAGAGAATACAAATTATTCGTGGTTGAATATCTAGTGATACTTGCCTTTTGTGCCTTCGTAGCCCGCAGATCAGCCCCAGGCATGACACAGAGTTTACTGTACGTTTCTTCTTCTATTTTCTCCCTCTCTTCTTCTCGCCTCCTCATCTGCCTCCTGAGCTTCACCTGCTCTTCGCGCTCACGCACCACGGTTGCTTCACGCGTCTGCTTCGCCCGGGCTTCCTGCAGCAGCCGAGCTCGATACTCGCGCTCCACCTGCAATTACACGGGATAATTTCAGACCGGATATTTTTTTCACTTCTCACGACATTCAGCTAGGTGTTTGAATTTTTTTTTGACGTAATAATAGTGATTTTCGTGTACACATTTCGAGTTAAATTCTGTGTTGATGCGTTTTGAGCGTGAATTTAATTATTCATTGTCGCTTCTTTGCAGTGCTTTTTGAACATCTGCTGACCATTATATTGCGTGCTGGTACTTTTTTATGGGTACATTTTTTCTTCAATGAAGGTTGATGTGTTTGCATTCATGTGCATCCATACTGAGCTACTTGAAAAACTTGATGTTGCTTCCCTGTGCACGAATGTATTTTTCATAATGAGTTAAGTAGCTGGCTTTTGTCTGCATTCAATATATATGTTTACGTACATAAATTTATATTAGAATGTTCACTGTTTTTTTCCCGTTTATTCATTCTTAATTCTACATTGATTTTATAGTGGTGTGGATGATGATGAATTTTACTGCATATCTGCCTTCTGACTTTAAATGTGGTTTTATGTAAAATGCATACGGACAACAACAATCATCAGATGCCAGTGTTTGATGATAATAAATTGTTTAGTGCAAATAAAAGTCGTTTATATTTTCTGAACAGTATACCAACCGTTTCGAGCTCCCTCTGATGTTGCAGCTGCTGCTTCATTGCTCGGTGCTGCTGCTGCTGCTCGACGCGCTGCACAAGCTGTAGCTGTTGCTCGTCTCGAAGTCTGCGCAGCTCTGCAGCCTCTATAGAAGCCCGCTCTGCAGCTATGATCTTTTCTGCCGCAACTCTGTCTGCCTTCAAGATCAAACAAAGTTCAATGGAAAAAGACGATTCTGAATCCAACTCTTAACTTTGGGAACAAAAAATAACCTTTATTCTGAACTTTATCCTTTGCTACACTAATCAACAATAAATAAATATCAATTAATAATATGGGTTTATTTCAAGTTACGTAACTCTTCATATTGTTCACACAATTTAGGGTCAGAGATAATGAAAATGACATCTTTGGATTCATTTCATCTTCTGACGTGAACGCGACGTCTACAACAATCAAGAGAAAACGCCTGGGGGCGATCGCTCGATTTCCTTTATGAAAAACTGACACAAAATGGACAAATAAATAACTTACAGGAGTAATTAAGACACAACTGTCAAACACAGATTGACTCATTGATGTTCAAAGCATTCTAAGTTAATAACGCCACCAGTAATCATAAAACGACAATCATTATTAAAAAGTTCAATACATTCAAAATAATAAAATCTTACTTCAAAACTGAAGTACCATAACTGACTCTTTATCACATTAGTTATTAGTAGTTCAGTTAAGTTTTACGATACTCACTTTTAGCTCCTCGCTGACGGCACGCGCTGTCTCGAGCTTTTGTCTGACCCTGACGTCGTCAACCTGACGGCGGATATCCAGCAGCTGACGGCGCCTGGTTGACTCACGACGTCTTAAATCCTCCTCCTGCTCGTCCTTTAGGCGCTCGTCACGCCTTTGCGCGAGTATGGCTTCCTGTTGAATAGTAAATTATTGTTTCTTCATACCTTCTATTTCTTTACCATGCAAATTTATAATAATTGCTCACTGTATCATGTTTATAAATTATAGGGGGAAACGATGTAATTACATGATCGTTAATCAATTGATACAATTGTATAAACATTAATCACTTTTATTTTGTACACTCTGTTATTAAGATCCATGAGCCCTAATATCGAGCAAACTTTTATTATGCTTCCTTGTATCTGATGACAAAATATTTTATTTATTACACAATTATAGTTGGCAATGATTAAAAATTTCGAAACTCATTATTTCCTCTGGCAATGCTTATTTTATTCATAAAATGCAATTACAAGTTTATCGATTTTTCCTTTTTAAACAAATATTTTCTAGTTTGTGCGCATCTTCAAGCCAGCCCTTACTTCCATGATCAATTTAGTCTTTTATCAGGCAAGTTATTATGTTAGGTAGCTTGAACCCTTTACCGGCGAAAGGACCAATTGAATCGATTTTCAACTGATATTTCAACCTGACTAAATTGATCAGGCGATAGTTTATTGAGCCGTAAATAGTGTTGAAAATAAATCGGATACAATTCAGTTCAAGTAGAGATGAATCAAATTTGTGAAATTTAAATTCATGATGCATTTTTTATAGATGAAAAACCTAAATTTTTCTGATTTAATAATGTGTGAAGTTTTTTTTTAAAGCAACGTTTTTTCATGCTTATTTCTACCAAATTTCGTCAGTAGTGTAGTTCCAGCCATCTGAGCCAGTCGTTTTTACGCAGCTTTTTAGTTTTGTTTCTCCATACCTATTTTTAATATAGTGGGATCTGTTTAATTTTATCTTAATGGAAAGTTATTTCATGTGGGAGTAATGCATTTTCCAACCATTTTCCATCCAGGTTTCAAATTTTATTCCTAATGAGTTGGCTTATGTATTTCGAATGAAGTTACATCTATTTGATTTTCTATTAGTTTAAGGCTATTTCATGATGGTGGCTAAGCTGTTTCATCAATCGTTTTCTATGCATTTTTATGATTTTTTTTGACGGTGGATATATGTATTGAGAATAAGGTGATCTCCATTTTATTTTCTAATAATTATAAGTTATTTCAAGGTGGTATTGATGTAGTTCTTCCTCCTTCATAAGAGGAACACAATTTTTCTTGTAAAAACCTTTAGTTTAGACTATGTTTATATTGTAGTTTCATCGTATATGTTGTTTACTCTATTATTTCACTTAATTCAATTTTATTGATCGTTTTCTATGTTTACTCACTATTAGTATTTAGATTTATCTGCATGTAGATATTTTATCGACGAATTATTCATTTCTAGTCAAACTTTTGCACAGTTCAACTGCCACCTCTCAACCAAAGTTATTCCATACAGAATATTGACTTTTTTCCTTTCAATGACAAAGGTAATTTTCTAGTGTCAGGTAGCAAAATTTAAATCAGTATCTGTTTTCCATGTTTGCATCAATCACATAGATCATTTGTAATATATTTCAATTTGGTAAGTAACTTTATTTATTTTTTAATCTTTCCATTCACGTAAATAATCTGTCCATTTTACAACCTGTTTAAAGCATGCTTTATACAAAAATATACAAAAAAAGTATCAACAAAAATTCCCCGCGTACATCTAGATATGCTTCAATAATAATTTGTACAGATTTGATCGACACTTTTACAAATGCGTATATTGATTTTAATTCATTTCGAGAAATGTTTGCTCCTAATTATGATTGTTGTTGTATTAAGTAAAACACACGCGTGCACTTTCCAGAGTATAAATCGTTCACATGTATGCGTAGTTATTTAATCATTAAAAGGAAGGCCCTATAAAAGTTGTCATCGTCATTATCATTCATTTATAAATCTGACATGTAAACAGGACGCTGCATCTCGTCGAACAAGTGATATTGCTCGTAAAGAAAGGTTAGTTTTCCAAAAGTGGGACGCTTCGCTGTTGTTATTGTTGTTGTTGTTCCTTGCACGTTTTGTTTTCTTTTGAACCATTTCCGCCCGTTCTTTATTCAATTTATTTATTTACGACTGTACCTGAGCAACAGATACATCTTTAAGCAGTGGTTACGTTTAATTTCTGACATTGTCGGCAATTTTGTATCCATCCACTTCGTTATAAGTGAGCACTTCTTCGAACAAATGGTAGATTTTTCTGATGGAAATAACACTCATTGTTAAAAATTACACGATAATTCTCACGCATCAGCCGGACTTGAATGCGCTTATTTGCACCTTTCGCAGCTGCTTTCACTTTTCCCACAGGTCGAATTGAAAATGTTCTAGGTTGGACAAAATGATTTGTTCGTGATACAAATCTCCCGTCTCACTCTTCATGAGACTGGGTTTTCTCTGTTTTCATTTTTGAACAACGGGTGATCTTCGTGGTAGATTGAGAAATCCATTAAGCAAAAAACTTTGAATCGCGTCTTGGTGCTAGTCCTCTTGATCGGAGCGAGTATCTTGTAGCTTAGAACTCTTGCAAGTGCTCATGAGACATGGTTTGGGAGTAACCAAAGTTTAAAACATCTACGAATTCAAACAATAACTGAAATTCGCTGACTGCAATGCAAAAAGGCCAACAGTAGAGTTTAAATTTAAGACATTTAAACAGAAATAAATGCCAAGAATTGAGAAATAAATGCTTTAAATGCCAAGACATTTAAAAAGAATTGCGTCGAGAACCGTTGAGGAGCTTACAGGATTTTTTAAACTACTCCGATGATCATCCATTGTTTTATGAACTAAAAAATGGGAAAACTTGGCCTCTTGGAGAGCGAGGAAGGACATTTGTATTGCGGATAAATTATTTGCTCATAACCCATAACTGATTCAATTCTGTGACTAGAGGAATAAGTAAAGCAGCTGCAAAAGGTGTAAATACGCGCATTCGAGTGTGGCTTATGCATGAGAACTATAGTGTAATTTATGAAAATGAGAGTTATTCCCCTCGAGAAAAAATCTACAATATTGTTTAGAACAATTATTCACTATAAACGAGGTAGATAAATAAAAAAATCATGTCTATGTTCGACACTAAGTGTTACTTCATCTTAAAAAATGTATCTCTCGTATGGACATCCAAAAAATAAAGAGTAAGTGGAAACGTTGTAGGTGGAACACAAATAATTTGTTCGTGATACGTAAAAGGTTCACATGGAAAGAAAACGTGCAAGAGAAGACTTCAAAGAGTTGACGCTAGACTGAAAAACTTGCCTTTTTTATGAAATGAGTGAGAAGGGATCAAGCGAACAATATCACTACTTGACGATGCTTGGTACTTTTCATACGTGAGATTTGAAAAATAAACAGTGACAACGAAGGAAACTTGTAATGGGCCTTCCTATTAATGATTACATAACTACGTATACACGTAAACGAATTAGACCATGAAAACTGTACGCGAATGACACTTGATACATAAATAATTAGAATTTTGAGCAAACATTTCTCAAAATCCAAATATATTTGACAACTTGGAAAAGTGTAAAACAAATCTGCACAGACGTTCTAACGAAATAAATGTAATTTACTTTTAGGGAAAAGTAAACAGAAATATCTTTAAATAAAATATTTTTGAATGGAATGGTCCAGGTAGTGAAACAATTTATACGTACATGTGTGACAGTTTTACATGTGAATTATAAGGCCAAAAATGAATAAATTTAGCTATAGAACAAATTCGAATTTACTCACAAATAATCTATCTGATTGTTGCCAACAACATGGAAAGCCAGGAACGTAGAACTAGATATAAATTTTATGACCTCTCGTGCCAAAGCTAACATAATATAAAATATTATCTGTATAGCACTAACAAATTAAATCTGGCAATGAAATAAGCATGCTTGACAAATAAATTAATACACTGTGTGAAATAATTGTCGTTGAACGGTGCAAGTCGAGTAGTTGAAAAGTTAGAAAAGCTTTGAAGAACTTGTCTTACAAATGACTCCATGCATAAATAATCTAAATGCAAATATTGAGTAAACAGAAAAAGTCATTGATCAAATGAATCGAAATAAAAAGATATGAAATAAAAATAGAATAAAATCACAACCAACACTTGGTAAATAGTGAAATATTCTTTAGAAATTGATCAAAAAGCATTAGTCACGCCATTAAATACCTCAACGTTTTACTAAGAGAAAAAGAGATCACTTATTGAAAATATACAGGTCCGGCCTCGAAAAAGTAAATGTTGAAACTGCAACGAAAAGTATTCATAACAATATGTTAGTTTATTCATAAATATCCTCAGTCCAACATGAGTCCGTTCATGACAAATTATTAAACTGCCTAGAAATGATTGATACAAATACATTGCTCCCTGCATGAAATATCTTTCCATTACTATAAAATTAATCAGATGTAAATCTATTCAAAATACGTTAGACCCCTTGAAAAAATTTAGCATGTAAACTGGATAGAAAGCGAATCGAATATGTGCATAATCATTTGTCGATTAAGTTTTACCGGTAACTTCTTACACCCAAAAAATCGTTTTACTAACGTTTTGTTTTTCCTGTGTCTTTTGCTTGTTCTGTAAGCTGCGTGCCTCAATCTGAAGCTGCAAGCTGCGTGCCGCCACCTGCCGGGTTTTGTGGGCCACTTGTATCCGTCGCTGTAACCGTCAATTAATTTAATCAATTCATTGAAATGATCGCATAGTTTCGAAATATTAATAAATAAGATTAATACACATAATGATGATAATCACACGGCTTATGCCTACTTTCAATATTATTAGTATTTCAATTAAGTGTAAATAGTTCAAACAAACTTTACAAGTTATCACTAAGGCTTACGTACAAAACGATGGCAAAATTGCGATTACTTTTTCATAAATAAAAATTTGATTCTGTTAAGATTGTTTTTCGGACCACTCAACATTTTTTCGTATGTGATATGAGCAGAATAACTTGATTTGTCTTACAATAAACAGCATCCATATTCCTCATCCCTTTATATCGCGGCCCGTTACGGTGATGCTCACATGCTCTGTACGTTTAAATTCCCATGAGAACCAAAGGCCCAACTACTTTAATTTTGTGACGCTTGCCTGCCAGAGAAGAACCAAAAATTACTTTAATTTGTACCGTAGAAACAATTTCCAAACTATGAACTTTGCCTGCCAAGCTACAGGTTAAGTAACATAAACTTAACATTTTGTTGCGTTAGTGTTTGTCTGCCAGACCTGGTCTTCCTGCACAGCCTTCCTGCGATGCTGCTCCACGGCCTCCTCAACGCGAGTTTCTGCATCCCGCTCTGTCTGCCTGAAGATAATTTATACCGACTTATGTTCAACATATTTAATATGTTCACCGTTACATAATTATTAACATTTATCAACCCAAATTCGTTTTTTAACATATACCTACCAAAAATTCATCATTGTTAAAATCTTCCAGAGTCCGTATAAATTTTCGTTTAACATTTTTCCTTTCTGTTTCCGTCTCACATTTCAAATGTAAGCCAACAATTCTGAGCAAATAGTTTGAGTGAAATCACTTGTAAATTTCAAATATCATTTGCTTTCTCGAATATTTGTGTTGTCATACGGCACATGATTCGATGATTCTTCGCTGCCGTTGCTTGCATGTTGAAATAACATGTTACATTCCAAGTCCTTTGTCATCAACATTTTACTTTTGAGTTCATCGTATACTTTTAAACCAGTTTTCCCCGTTTATATCCTAAATTATTTAAAATAACATAAGAGATTTCTTTGTGAAGTAAAAAGAATATTTCTTCCTGACTCATTTACTGGGCGTAAATTCCCATATATAAGGATTAACTTCTACAACGCTATTAGTGATTTCATTTAAATTATTGGCTTCGATTGAATTGAAGGTTGAAGTTTAAATGGACTAACGAGGCCTAATACCCTGCCGTGAACGAAAAAAAACAGTTCACTGGCTGCAATTTTGTAGGCTATTTTCAAAGTCTTGGCACCTGTTATTGTTCTTCTCGCGCATCTGTGCCTCTCGTATGGCAGTGCACTTGAGCGCAAGCACCTGCCGCTGCAGCTGCCGCACCTCTTCCCTCTGCTGCAGACGCTGCTGCATCTGCACGTCTGTCTGCAACTCCTGCAGCACGCATTTCACTACGTACTTTTAGTCAACATTCAATATGGTTTTCTGTATAATTTTAGCTCATAAATTATTGTGCTCTGTCGGCCTTTTTTGTGACATTTTGTGTGCTTCGAGTTAGCATTAAATGTCGCCTCCTTCTCACTTTTGTTCGACATCAAATTGTGCCGTCTGTGTAATCAACGCTAACCGCATTTCAAAAGATAATTTCGTACCTCCAGTGACGGTCTATTCTTCAGTGAATTGCAAAAGTTTAATCTTCGGGTTTCCTAAGTACTTTTGAATCAGTATTGAAAGGTTTACATTCTGCAAGCATAAAAATGCCTACTAATGGCTTTTAATCAGTCAAAATCTGAATTGTTTCAAAGAAATCATAACTAACATAAACAGTTTGCACTAATAAGGTTTTTACATCAGCGACAATATCCTGAATGATGAGTGTTTTCAAACGTGAACTAAATTACAGCACTTTCTTTCAGTTTTTTGTTAGATTGACTGCTGAGCTTTTTCTATTGTTCGATCATTAGTGTCTTGACTGAGGCTGAAACCAAGCGATGATGTATAAATGAAACACCCAATAGATGGTTAGAAATCCGAAACCGACTTCGAAAAATTCTCCTTTCTTTGTAATGTTCTTTAAATAACAATAGAAATAATGTCGAAAAATACAAATCTATTTTTTTATAAATTAAGTTTAGAACTATAAATCCTAAACGAATTCTTAATCGCTATAAGCGTTAAGGGATTCGTTTACAGCTGAAGACTGTTATGAAGGAAATGGGTCATTTCAACTTTAGTTCACAGCGTAACTCTTCATTCAATTTTTTATTTCAGATTGAATCCATTTACACATCATACTAATTGCATTTAAATTCTTAACTCATTCGAAATTAATTTAGATAAAGCATTAAGAACGTGCAATGAATGACCAATTAATGAGATTCATTGACTACCGATAAATTCGCAACTACTTTGAAAACATTCATCATGTACCAAATTAATGTTATTAATCCACCACCTATAATTCCCAGATAAAGTCTGAAAAATGAATTATGAATTCCCGATGAATAAATTTATACATGTCTAATATAACTCAAAAATACAAGAATCCCTTAATTTTTCAAGCAATTAATTAAACATAAATTACTGTTGAAGATCTAAGAATGTATCGCTAGAATTCATTAATTCTACTAACTACCACATGAACAGATGTGTTTGAAGCTTGAAATCGAACATAATGGCATTTTTTATTAAATTATGTTAACACGATAAATAAATTTGTGACTTCAATCAATTTGTGTATGTTATTTAAGTTTGATTTGAATTTTTACAATATGAAAATGTAATGGAGTATGTAAATAGAATGATATCATGGTGCTATAAGTTAAAAAAAGAGGACCTCTCTGGCGGGGGGTGCACTACGCGAGCGAGGGAGCCACCTCGCCTGCCGCTGCTGCTGCTGGTGCTCTTGCTCAGCTGCAGCCGCTGCTGCCCTGAGCGCTCGTTCTACTTCACTCTCTTGTAGAACCTGATGTGGGTAACCGTTAATAGGCAATGTGACAGCAATGTGATTGAGAACATTTTTAGGGTTCTTGACGCAGAAAGAAACACTTATATAACTCAATTATGCCTAATACTGATTTTTAATCTGTTTACTGCATAGCAATGGAGAGGTTGCGATATTATTCGACTACTGTCGTAAAAAGACAATAACAATATCACTCCATGATTACCGTAAAAATAAAGTATCAATAATGCTCAATAAGCTGGTCCTTGCAAAAATACGGGATTTGAATTTGCGTCAAGTGCTGCTTAGTGTAATGCAAACGGCTCACAAATTATTAAACGATGTCAGCCAGTAATGACGAAATAATTCAACCATTTGCATCAAAAAAATTACAAGCGAAATAAAATCAATATTGATTCATAAATACTATGAGTAAATAAGATTCAGGGACAAAGTAAGCATGAAGGTACGTGTTGGGCGCAGCGCGTGAGGTTGCTCAAGGCACGCGCCGACACCACCACCGAGGCAGGCTGCTCCCAGGCCCCTCTGCACGGCACCCCTCGCACACCCACACTCCCGTGCACCACCGTCACCTGAGTCATTTGTTAGTGTTTGGTATTCAGAATTGTATACTTTCTGCTTCGAAGCTTTTTATTAGGATCAGAATTTTCGAATCGGCATTAATCCAAAGTATTTTTTCAATCCTAATACCAATTAAAAATTTTTTTAGCGCAATGTCAGCCACACTATTTCAAACTTCGTATCTCATACTCGCTGCATTAAGTTACTTTTTGTGTATCTAACATAATTTCACACTCAGTATTACATTTTTTGTAATTTTTCATTTTTTTGTAGTTGTTCCTAAAATTTCACACCGACATTTGCATGTATTTGATTTGTTAATTATCATTTTGTCGTAGGTATGTTAAAAATATCGTTGCCAAAGAGGATTTTATACTCAAAGTTGTATGCATGTTTTGTAAAGCTGATCGTTTCTGAAAATGATTTGTACCTATTGTTTTGCACGGCTTTAAGTGTCCCAATCAATCGGTGCCTGGCGGGATCACCTAAAACTGGACTTTACTCTTTTTTAACCTTGCAATCTTTTCTATGAGAAATGTTTTCTTGACTGTACAATTTTAAATTTGTCAGGTCTACTTTTTTTGCATGGAACGTGTTCCCATCCAAACATTACGTCACGGAATGTCATTTTGAATAAAGTTTCATACAACCAACTCTGGAATATAAATTGTGATGATTTGCTTCAAATCTGTTATCTCCACTTATGATGATGAAAATTAATAAAATAAGACAAACAACAAATTTACAAAAGACATCACATAATGTAAATATTTAAAAAAGGGTCACTAGTCAATTGAAATGGTTGACGCTTTCTTCAACGGAAACAAACTGAAAACAAAATATTCCGAGCCGTTAAAACACAACAATTCATGGCATAAAATGTGTATTTAAGTAACAAGAATTGACTGTAGTATACCGG
>JALHKN010758007.1:0-10851 GCA_039513755.1 Hyalella sp. 3TK10
GTAAAAAGTGCCAAGTATGCTATTGTAAATGATGCGAAACAAAACTTTAATTTACACGTAAAGTATGGAATGTAATGTTTTCTAGAAGCTCCTCGTTATTGTTCAACCAAAAAAATTGCTCTTTCGACGGTGCTGTTCGCCGCTTTACTCAACATCTCTGAAATTGTGCTATCGATTTCCTGAATGATATTGCAATGTAAGCTTTCCCCTGAAATATCCCCTGAGAAATAAATCCGGAGCACTTCGATCTGAAGGTCGGATTAGCCACGATTCGTCACCGGAACGCGAAATTAATCTCTAGGGAAAAAATACCTTTAGCATGGCCATCGATTCCACTGCTGTATGAGCCAAATATATTCTCTTGATCAAGTTTTCCAGCTCATGGTGGAGTCATGTTTCCATGATAAATAAACATTGAATTACCATTTTCAGAAAAAATAACGGACCAATAATTTTTGAATACGTGATGCGTACCATATCAAGGTCGCCTCGATGCCTCGATGGTCTGATCTAAGAGCTCAGGATTTCTTAATCAGATTACATTTAATGGGAAAAGTTTACATTTAAATATTTGATACCATACAGGAAATAAAATGCAATATCATCCAAGGAATTAATAGCATAACTAAATAGATGTTGAGCATAGTAATGGAAAGCACCGCTAAAGATTTCATTTTTGTTTGAGCAATAGATATTACGCTGATTATAATATATTAAATTCGATACTCAACTTGTAAACCAAACTCAAAGCTCACATCCCTCGACTCATATTATTGCGGCATTATTATCACTTATGCGTCACCCTGTACAAGTTTGCTACCAGACATTAGCACGCTTGTTACTTTTTAGACTAGAATCACGCTTCAACAATGATCAGTTTATTTTACTAATATAATGATTCGTCACGAATAATGATCCTTCAATTTAAACTACTTGACAAATTCTTCATATTCTTTGCGCCACCCTGTATATACCCTGTATATACCCTGCATAGACCCTGTATATACCCTGTATATACCCTGTATTCTACTTATATTATTGAAAACACGGATGATTGTGCAATACTGAAATACCATTAATATAGACTAGTCAGATCTTCTAGCTCGCTGCTGCAAGGTGGAATAAGTCATACATATTTATCTTGGTATCTCACATAAGAATTTATTCTGACACAAATCGAGCAATCACAGATCAAATTTCATGGCCATTTCAAAACAAAATTTTTATTCCAACTGCAGTTGAGTTGGTTTTCTTTAATTGGAATTTAAATTTCACTGTAGCAGTTATGATAGGGGCAAAAACAGCCGTTTGTTATCAAAATATCTACCAAACATCTGCATGAATTACATTTTATTATAGACTAAATATGTAAGACTAATTTGGCTATTCATATAAAAATCCAAATTTTTCGAGGTGAGAAGCTCCAAGCTTAAATCATGCATGAAAAATAACGACAATTATCGCTTTTTAAAACGTGAACAGCATAAAAATTAAGACGCAATATATATGTTCGAAAAATGTTCATTTATCAAAATAATCATCAGTATTATAGTTTGCTTGCGTCTCATATTTTACGTGGTGGTCGAAGAGTTTGGCCAGTTACTTCGAGATCGATCGTCTCATGCAATGGCCGCAGTTTGTGTCTACCTTGTATAATGAAAATTCGAGAATCCATCGATCATGTTTCGGAGGAAGGACATGTCGTAGAAATGTTTTTCAATATTTTCAACATGAAAGTATCGAGCCCTTACTCAATACGAATAAAATAAGGAATCTGCAATGGGTTCGTTAAGAAAATATTGCTTTGAAAATGTACAAAACATGAATAGCTTAAGGTGCGTCCATAAGTCAACAGGATATATTAGGCGAAATTGATTGTTAGAAACGAACTGAGATCATCACTAAAATAAATAAACGGAAAATAACGTTCATTCTCCCGGGAATTAAAAAAATTATAATTTGTCGAAACTTGAAACTAAATTTCGTTCCAACTCGAAACTTTTGCATGTACCTTAAAAAGTGTAATATTCTTGGACCAGTTTTAATTGACTATAATTTTATTTCATATGAATATTTTTTGAGCAATACATGTTCCTGAAAGTTTTTGAAAGTAAATTGGTTTCCTATTCATTTATCTCGGATCTTTTACTTTATTAATTTTCTAATTAATTTATAGCGCACATAGAAATGATTTGTGCCAAGAGATCATTTGTATCGGTCTTTGAAGATTCCAAAATTACTTCCCAGAAAACCTGCATTTGAAGGGCTATTTCCTGAACGAGTTGGATTCAGGCCACAAATATCTCTCAATTAATTTCAATAGGAATATGTTCTAGTTAATTTCATAAATAAATATAAATCCTTGGAGCCAAGGGATACTTCTTTATTAGGCTTCGTAGGCTAAGTAAAAAGTGTAGGCCCGCGGTGTCAAAGTAAATTAGGTAATAGACTGATCGCTGCAGCGCTCAGAAAAATAGGGTTTCACAGGCAGCGTATTGGCAAAGCGGAATATATTGAACATTTTGGGCGCCATCACCGACGTTTCCATGAGACTTAGAGATTTTACATGAGTTCATTACCTAAATAAAGAACATCTTTAATCGTCAGTTAAGTTATTTTCTGACATTTTGGTACGTAATAACTTGTATTGCTACATTTTATGAATACATTTTTTGGCAATCTGCATGATGGGATGCTTTATTGTGGTTTCATTGTTGGAATTCAATTTATTTTATACATGTGTTTCATAATGTGATAATTTTTTCTATGGTGTACTAAGTTCTTGTTAATTTCAAGTGCTGCAGGGTATTCCGTGTCGCATGAATTTATTTTCAAAGATATGAGTTTAAGTTTGCAATAGTTTACCTGGTCATAGTTTATTAATGTGCTAAATCGTCTCCTGTTGAAGCACACAATAAAACAGATAAAAATATACGCTAGATTACAGAAGTCGAACGAAAAATAGATTAAAATGTTGTAGATTTAATGAAGTTTCCTTGAGGGTTTGATAGTAGACGGGGAGTGGACCTTTAAAGTTACACCGGCCGAGTATTGGCAGTCGGCTTAGTAGAATTTTATTCAACAACAAAACCAAAATTAATGCATCAAATTTAAAATTACATTTATAGCCGATACCCCTAAGTAATATTTCGTAAAAGGAATTTTAAACGCAATGGTACTTAGGCGCTTCCGAATCCTGACAAAAAATCCTTCTACCAAGGTTACATTTCAGCGATTAACAATTTTAATTCGGGACATGAGTTAGACTAGTGTTTCTTTTGTTTCAATGATGTATTCGCTAATAGGTTTAGGTAATGGGTTAGCTTTGATCAAAGGGATTTCAAAATTTTTTTAATCTTGGTATCAACTGCAAGTGCAATTATCAATATTTGAAGCCCGTGCATTAGAGAGGCGGCGTTAGCCCGGGTCTACCTTTATTAATCTGATGCGTCTGGACGCGTTGCTTTCACGAGCCATTCTCTCGTCAGCGAAAAAGTTAAAGAAGTTAAAAGTTAACGCAGATTATTTATGCTGGGGTGCTGGCTGTGTAAAATCTCAAAGTCATCTTAGGTAATGAAAAAGTTACAATGGATGAGAACCAATTCAATATTTCCATCATAAATTTATCGTTATTCAAACTGAGTTTAGTGAAATCACACATCAAAGATCGATGGTTACAGAGAGTTTCAGAAAGCATCTAAATTGCTCGCATAAGAATTTGTCTATGATAATATGTCAATTGTCTCTCTCCATCAAGTCGCTCATATGGTCGGTAGATTGTTAGTATGAATTCCAAGTCCACTTCAAAACTAACACTTTATTCCCAAACATGGCTAAAAAAAAAACATTTTTTCTATCGTTATTCCCAACTAAATTTTCCATTAATTCGGTGGTTCAATTAATCTAGAGGTTGAAAATTGAGGTATGCGTGATAAAACACAAAATAAATTATAATACAAAAAAATTTACTACTTAATAATTTGTTTCCTATTTTACTACTGTCTCCTATTTACTCATTTTCATTTATAATTGAACAATTGAAAAATTCGGAAGCTCAACTTCACGCGACGTACTTTTTTATCAAGTGTCAGACTCTGACCTTCTTTTAGAATGTCAGAACTTGCACGTCATGATATTGTGCCTGATATTTAACGAGGCAATATAATGAGAAAGCTCCATTAGTTGACAATCTGACTTATGGTTAAATAATGAACATCCTTTTCATTCATGTATTTCGAATAATAAATAAAATAAAATAGGAATCCAACAAGCGCTGTGATATTATATTTAGAGATAGGAATATGTTGCGGGGAATTTCGGTGCCATAGATTAAACACCATTTCTTTTTTGACCGCTAACACTGAATAAATATATATAACCGATAGTTGGATGATATTTCCACTGGAGTATGTTACATTTAAAGAAATTGCACATGCCCCTACCGCACCCTGGCAATCATTGTCCCAGCTGAAAATCAGTTGTTATTGGGACCTCATTTTCATTCAATGCAATCAGGAGGCCCATTTTTGGTCAGTTGCACGGAATATTTATTTTAAATCTGAACCGAATTCGGGGTGACCGTCCATCGGCAGATAATTAGCTGGCCAATGATAAATGAAAATATCTCAATGATTAAATCCGTGACTGGCGTCCTAATTTTCCTATTTGAGGTGACAACGTACATTAAACAGGACACTCCTAACTATTTCAGTTGAAATTACACAAACTTGTGATTTTCAAAAGTTCTTAGAAAGCATTGTGCTCTCTTGGGAAGCGTGCATTATAGCCGCAGAATTACTTCTTATGAACCTGTACTCAGAAGGTGGCACTTCTCATTTTCCATTCATTATGCAGTTGGTTGCGTCGCGTTGTCATTGAAATATCACGGAGCTCATGAATACAAAAATGAAAGTAAATGCCAGTATTATGGAAGCCGAGGTATTAATATCAGAAGTACATGTGTAAATATTGCTTTTATTGTACTGTATTCTCGAGGACGTGCCTTTTAAATTAAGGCACAACATTTGTCAAGCTTTATATTGTGATATGCTTCTGATTATTTACTGGTGATAAGCCTACAAACACTACATTTATGTAACATTGACGGACGTTATTAACAGGCAGCTACATCCAACGTGGGTTTTCTTTGATGTGTGAATGCAGCTATGTCTTCATATACCTCAACATCTGATGATGAACATTTCGAAGATAAATAATGATATGCATCACTTTAAGTGCGTGCATGCACTGCAATTATTTCAACTCGTTTGAATGCAGAAATATCTCAGAGTGATAATGACGCATGAATTGAGCGAGGAATACTTATTCGTTTTTTATCATTCGAACGGAAGAATATAATTTCTGATTTGCAATTATGTCCATGCAGTAATGCTTCACTTTTGAACATATGCTAAATGAAGGCCGGCGGTCTGCCGTCGATAGATGCGGCACGTGTGCAATTGACTCCATAGAGAAGGGCCTCATTTTTCAGCTCTGCCAACAGAAGGCATTCATGACACAAATTTCATCACGAGCTACTGTCTTTATACGCTTGCCTTCATTGCAAAATAAGACAACCGTAGCTGGGAGAGGCCCTTCACATGCTTTATTCTCCTCTCTGTTCTCACCTTCGATCCGAGTGAATAATGACAGCAGGTGCCACTGCTTCCTTTGCCTTCCTGGTGCCTTTTGAATCATAAGAAAGGATCTTCTTCACCGTCTCTTGCATGCTTTTGATGGATGAGGTAGTATTCATACGGCTGTACTATTATATTTTATTGTTGAATGCGTTACTGCATGGAGAAGGATAAAACCTGGAAGACAATACGAGTCCTAATTTCACAAAATTGTGACGCACAGTATTATCAACGAGAACGAGTGGCAGCGAGTGGAAACTTTCGGAATAAATTAAGTTCATGAATAAATACCATGGCATTTCAATTTGAAGGTCACTCGATGGGTGAGTTGAGTGCCTCTATAATATCGTTCCTGTGATCCTATCCTAAATTTGTGTAATTCAAAACATGTATCGCTTATCGAAACAGTCAAATCAGCGGAACGTGATGAACCGATATAAACGAGTAGCGAAAATACTAGAATATAGAACATTTATTGAATCATTTATTTACAATTCATGATTAGTGAACCTGCAAACAACTGTTTTTCGCATAAATACCAGCTTACCTCGTTTACCAGCTGTTTTTAATAACTTGGCATTCCCAGAAGAATAATTTATTCACCAAATTTTGAAGGTCTCCATTATAAGCTTGGACTCGGTAATGACATCGGGTCTTTCTTTTATAAGTCTCCTTTTTTCACCTTCCGGAGGCAATCAATTTAGATCACACCGTTGATTGAATTTCAAAGCTTTCTTCAACATTTTTTGGTGTCAGAAAAAGCGACGTTGTAAACGTTGAAGACCCGATCAATGTGCCCGAGCTGGACGTGTCTCGCGAACGCAAGAAAAGCAGGTCTGATGAACGGAGCCAACCTCGGCGGTCGAACTCAATTAGTTGTAATCTTGTGCAACTTGCTCCGCTAAGTTTTTGCAGAACATCCCAGATGATCGGTCAATTATGCGACCAGCTTTCCACCCTCATTGAAAATAATTGGTGGATTATTAGCCGCCAACTAAATTTTAATAGTTGGCCGCCGATTATCCACCTATGATTTTCAAATCGTATGCCTGAAAGTCTGGAAGAGAGGGGGGAAGGAAGGGGCAAATAATTATACATCACAAGTTGCCGTTGGCCACTTATGACTGGTACTGAGGGAAATTACAAGCCGTGCTTGTAGAATCGGAGTCGAGCAAGGATTCTCAACCTTCTGATTTACGAGAGAAGAAACAAATATTTTAATAATGGTTTTCCCACTGGAACATTTAATTGAAAGTAATAATGTAATGAACCTGGCAAACAGGACTAAGTCCAGTTGAAAATTATAGATCGTTTTTTTCAGTACCCAAGTCCCATATCTGGAAATAATCTTTCGAGATATGCGAAAGTTATTTCCAATCACTTTCAATATGAGATCCAGGTACTCGTATGCCGAAGCGAAAACTCGATGTGCGAAACGAAGGGATCTTAAAAGCTCAGTGGTTTATTATTGAAATTAAAAGCTAACAAAAGAGCCTTTTCCCTATGAAACCATTAATTTAAAACACTTCTGCATAATTTAGAAACAGAGGTATCATAAGTTATGATGGACGTCTAACAATTGACCATACAAAGTTCGGCGGTGATTCTCCACAAGGCACCCCGATGCAAAGCAAGCAACTCAGTATTCAGAGGAGGGGGTGACGTCGCCGCTACGCCATTACTTTTCTGGGTTTGCCGAGCACACGGCAAGGCCTGTTGCTCCTGCTCGCCTATCTCACGACATCTTGATTTAAGACGCCTCTAAAACACAGCGCTGCGTGTTCGGAGCCTTCACCTTATTGAATGTCCAGCTAGCAAATCAACAGCTTATGTCTTCTGGCTCTGGTGTGCATTTTCAAAAGATCTCTTCACGAGGAGTTCTCCTCTTAGGTAGGTTATCCCGCTCTTAGGTTCTCCTTTAATGCGGGAGTTTCAATTCTGAATTTCAGTTAAACAAGTTTAAAATTTCTAGTTTCAGACTTTTTGTGTGGACTTGTCTGTCTAGATATTATATTTTGGATGTGCCCTGAATTCAAATTTTGAATTTTATACTTTTATTATCTTATGTTCAACGCATAAATTCTGTCAGATTATTTTATTTCCAGCATAGACGTTCTTCATCTCATACATTGGAAACGTTTTTAATGTAGATAACTAATACTGCGAAAAATTTATATCACCTACCACACTTCAAGCTAAGCTTAGCAAAACTATGGGTAGTGATCTGTCATCATTGTCAAATATTTGAGAGCTGAACAGCCGGCGCTTGTGTGTTTGTTCAACTATTGACGTAAACATTGCGCCCTCTGATTTATTTGGAGATGAGAGTTGCCAGTCGGCCATGAAGTGTTTCACGAAGACATTGCATGTCACGGTGAGGAAGCAAATTATAATGCCGTGCATTCCTATTCCTATTTTTGATTTTCAGAAAATTCGAAATTCACAAAAAAGGCTATTCGTGGTATGAAGCGCATTGCCAGAAGTAAAACTTTGCGTTCGTTTATAATTATACGTAAAAAGTCCCCCCCAAAAGTTACTTTCAGGCAATAGAAGATATTCAAAATTTCTAATGTTCGGGCTTTGAATTCCTGCTCATGTAGAAAATTTGTGTATTGATATATGTAGCTTGAAGTACAAGCAAAATAAGCACGCGCTGTAAATAGTTCTTGAAGATCCGAGTAGTGTGTCGAACTGGAGAGTTCAACAGCTTCATAACACATATCACATATAAATATCTATATATCTACAGCTTTATAACACAAATCAAATAAATCATTAAAATTAAATTGGAGTCATTAATAACCCCCACAATAAAACCAGCTTCATCAACAAAAAAGTGGGTACATGAGTTTTGATTAGCATTGTGAATAAAGTGTTTGATATTAAATAGTATGGTACCAACAGATATGACTTGAAACATAAAGTATTTTCTAGATTATCTGAGTTGTGCTGGATTCGAGAATGAAAAGTATTTTTTATTTACTGCCGATAGACCGCTGCTCGATGTAATTAACGATCATGTACAGTAATTTCAAATGTGTAACTTTTAGAACACTGAGTGAGACCTACGCTGTTGAACAGCAGGCCTCCACTCAAGAATGACTATTACACAAACATAACAATTATTGAGAATCAGGTTACTTTTACTAGACCACATGAGGGTTCGAAAATTGAAAATCAGACCCTCACTCATGGCGATTACACATCGATCAAATTTACGAGGAAACAAAACAAATAATTAACAACGCGTGAGTTTTCGACAGCGTCCGGGATCTTTGGAAGCGTCGAGGCGATGGCATGGCGAAGTGGTACGTGGAGCAGCGCGAATCTAGCGCTTGCCAAAGAATAAACAGGAGCAGCGGTGCCGGTCACGCCTCCACTTACTGTGTTTGCCGTGCTGAGCTATGCTTCGAGTGCGAGACATGTGCTGGGTGCTGCTGCTACTGCTGCTGTGCTGCTGTGTTGATGCCAAGGAGATGCTTGGTGTTACAGCTGTGTTTCAGTTGTGTAGATGCTATAGTTATGCTGCTGCTACTGCTGCTGTGCTGCTATGTTGATGCCAAGGAGATGATTGGTGTTACAGCTGTGTTTCAGTTGTGTAGATGCTATAGTTATGCTGCTGCTACTGTTGCTGTGCTGCTGTGTTGATGCCAAGGAGATGCTTGGTGTTACAGCTCTGTTTCTGTTGTGTAGACGCTATATTTATGCTGCTGCTACTGCTGCTGTGCTGCTGTGTTGATGCCAAGGAGATGATTGGTGTTACAGCTGTGTTTCAGTTGTGTAGATGCTATAGAGGTGCTGCGTGTTTGTGTGTTTCGCAGTGTAGGAGCGGTGATGCTGCTGTGGAACTGCTAAAAAGCTGCTGGTTGAAGCAGCTGTGCTTCTGCTGTGGAGCTGCTGAAGTCGTGCAGATGCGTTGCTGGTTGTTGCAGCTGCTGTATTGCAGGCTGCTGCTGTGGAGCTGGTTGCTGTTTATTTATATGTGTTGCTGCTGCTGTCGAGCTAAGGTTACCACCTTTGAGTTAGTGTGCTTTGGAATAGCTGCAACTATTGACCACTGTCACTGCTGCTGTATGGCTGCTGCTGCTGCATCTCCTCCTGATCAGACATTCTATTTTTAAATATATTATGCTAATTATTCACCATAACTTATTTGAATCTATGCTAAGATGATTTATACTCCTTTACAGAACCCTCAGGTGTTGGTCATCAAATTTGTGCATTTAATAGAAAAGAAATCATCTGATGTTTAACGTCGAGTTAAAAATGATGAGTCACCTTGTAATTTACACAAACAGTTACATTAACGTGAAATCCTTTTCAAATTAGTGTTTTGATTTAAATTAACTGCACAATGCGCTATTCTTTACCAAACTTATGATTCATGCGAGTCGGTGAATAATAATGCAACCTTGAATTTCTCTAGGACTTCAAAATGTATTTCTAAGTCTGAAATTTGAATGAGGTTCAAAAATGTCTATTTCTCGACCATCCGTACAAGAAATTCAAGGCACAAAATCGTAACGTAGTCCGTTCTCGTGAGTCTTGCTAGGGTATCGATGAGGTGCCATGGGCGCATCGAAGATATTTGTTGGTGTGCGACGATCTCTACAACGCCTTCAATATTGGCGATTCCAGCGACGGCAGTCTCATCTGCTCGCGCTTTTAACTACGACGCCGAGGAGTACAAAACTTGTGTGGATGATGCAAACTGCCTTGGTGACAACCCTGCTCCTGATGTGCGTCCCATCTGTGTTTTGCTACAACCCAGGAGACGGTGAGTCCTGCCGTGTTTTATGTGTTAATTTAGATCTTGGGGTCTTATTTTCTTCCTGGTATACTTTTAATCAAATAGATATTTAATAAGAATCAAACTGATTCATCGGGTCAAAAATCGACAATTATGGCTTTTCCGTTTTTTTGGTGTCATTTTAAAGAGGAATATCAGGCGCGTCGAATACTCCAACCCGGATGTATGTGCGTTCGTTAATTCGTTCACGTTTACGTTCGTTAGTTTGTTTTAGCCTTTACGTTTTTCACACACCGTTTCAGTTTTTTGGCTCTCCTGAACAATTGAAATTTTCAATTTAAAAATCTTCATTCTCCTACAATTCACGAGCTACAATATCAAGACACATCTCATTCGATTCGTAATGAAAAGATCTAGCGACTCTTGAGGCATTTTATTCAAATTTTGCTTCTGTTTTTTTAGGGC
>JALHKN010758401.1:0-11332 GCA_039513755.1 Hyalella sp. 3TK10
CATCATATCTGATGAAAAATTGTGTACTCTTCATAATGAACTATAAACTGGAGTTATTTTTCCAACCGTTCACTCGCAATTCAAAATCAAGATTGAAATTTATCAGTAAAAATTGAGGCGCCTCGTTTGTCACTTGGCGGGTTTGTCCACATGCTCAAATTTGGATTGCATGTTGCATTAAACTCCTGAATGAGAGTATAGTCTGCATTTATGTATGCAGTTTATATTGGAATTAGGAAATATTTTCATATTGAACAATTTACTTGCTTATGAAATAGTTTTTTGCTTATTTATTTGTGGTAATTCATATCATTAGCCAAAAGTATCAAATTGTGGACACAACTGAACGGGGCCAAGACAACGTATTTGAAATAAAATTCACGGTGTGTTGAAACTGCTGCTCACCTGAGACTGCAGCTTGACCATGAGATGTTATGTACATTAATGATCATTTTGTAATTTATAAATGTAGCCGAAGGGAATATTACGGTTTTACAGTTCAAGTGTAGTAATTCAACTCGATTGTTCAACTTGATTAGCATATGATTATTTTAAAATACAATAATATTTATGTAATAAAATCCTGAAATTTGGACAGCATAAAATGTTAGTTAGGTAATTAATATAAACGCAATTTATAATAACATGAGGTTCCCGCTATCATGTATACCTAGATATAAATTTAATAGGAATGATTTGCAAATTTTTCACTAGTGATGTATTAGTTACGCAAAACATTTGAGAACTGGGGAAATGATCAAACATCTGGCTCATTATATATATTTGATAAACCAGTAACAACCTTAGATAGGATCTTGAACTGTTGTGATATGTACAGCAGTCCAATACCTTTGCATGTACAGGCAAGTTTGCACCAGATCGACACTTCTGCGGTTGCGGTCGTAACTAATGGAAACTAATGGCTAATGAAAACTGTGACCGTGACCGCAAAAGTGTCAAACTGGTTGAGCTTGCGTGCACGTAAATAAACTTGTCCCTGCCCAAACCTAACCTCATGTATGTGAATGAAAGTGTGTATACATTTTCATTTAAATCGGCTCAGAATTGTAGGAGTTATGCGTGCATCCAAAATTTCTCGTGCATGCATGCAGAAGTGTGGAACTGGTGCTGTATGTACTTATTTATTTGTCTGCAATCATAAATGGGAATGGAGATATCGGTTTCCAAACTAGCTAGTTCATATCGTATCGAGAAAATATATTCATGTTGAACCAGTAAATTGCGAAATAAAATTTGTATGTTTTATTTCATTAAAATTTGGGTTAATAAAAAATTGTAATTGAGTTCTAAACCAAAACCTTGTTTTTCTATCGATTTTATACAAATAAAAATTCAATTAAACTAACGAGAAAATGAAACGCCCATATCTACAACTCCATTTTTGCCAATCCCATTTGATTCTAATTCAAAATCAGAGTTGGCTTAAGTTTGTTTATGCAGTACCTGCATAGTTGTCTTGGAAGCTAGTAGCTTCAGTATGTGCTCAGCACATTTGTTCCTTTTGAATTTTCTAGTGGTATGCAGCATTTAAATATCATCTTGTTCACTGTCCAGTGCTTGTATTTTGTATAAATAATGAAGGAAAATAAGAAACACAAGATTTTATGAGAAAAATGTAGCTTCAAAAACTCTCTAAGTAAAAATCAAAATTTCAGAAAAAATGTATGAAACTATAAAATCAGAACAGTCTATGACTTATTTCTGAACGGGTCTAAAGATGAGTTTGCCAAAAATGGGGATTGCTACCATGATTCCAGCCAATATCTGAAAAGAAGTTAATGATAAACATGAATTTAGACATTGAATAAATTATCCCAAATGAAAAATAAATCATAAATGATATCAAAGTTTTGAAGAATATGTTTTTTTTTAACAATGAAATGCATAGTTCCTTATTGGTACTTAGAAAAATGAAGAGATATTCAAATATTAACTGCATTTTGTTTAATAGCTTTGGATTACTTATATAGACCAACTCAGATTGGTAAAGACTGGTCATTTTCTTTCTATTTACACATTACAAATATACAATTTTATAACCAATTAAAAAACAATTCTGCAATATGCATCACATTTCACTGGGTTTATCTTGTGTTAGTGTACCATTAAGGTCTTAATATTTATTTTGAGTGTGTTACTTTTAGCTGTAAATGTTGATTTTGTCAAACATCACTTGCATTCTGTATCTTCTGTTCCATTTATGTTTTAAATTTCTGAGAAAACCAAAGACCATCTTAAAAATTACTCGTGGCTTATAATGAACTATGATTCCTGAATTTCTTATGCTAATTGTATGTATTAGTATTAAAATAAATTTAAATATGTTTAACAATTCATAATTATTATTCAAGGAACATGATTTTTTTGAGAAATAAATCCTAATTCTATTAAAAAATAAATTGTTCCTTATATTTCTTATATATATGTGGTTTGAACAAAATGAATAAAGAAGTGAAAGCTTGAACATTTTGTCTGGAGGCACTTACAAGAACTCCTGCTGTCGATGTTGCATATAAAAATTGCAGTTGCAGTTGGAACTTGGTTGTGGCTACATGTGCTCCCTGCTATTTTTAAAAACTCTTGACTCCTTAATGATTTTATGTGGGCATTGCAGCACATGCCATAACGTAAGTAAACTAAGATGTAGAATGAGTGCAATTAAATTTGTTAAGTGTCGTTCTTATAGAGTGCAAAAATTAGCATGAAGATCCCTAATTAACTTCATGAATCACGAGTCAATTGACCCAACTTACTTCCAATTCTTGACCCACTTAGTCAAATACCAATCACTTAACCCTATCCTGCCCGGGTACGCCCAAGTGGACAGACACTCCAAATAACCTTCCATGAAAATTTAATGGCAAAGTTCAGAGGCTTGTCAGTTGAGAGGCTGTCATACAGTAGATATGGCGGTGCACGAACAAAGAAACGCAACATTTTCATTCTCCTATTTGTTTGGGACGTTTTTAAGTCATTAATTGTACGTTTGAAGAAAGATTTTGATCAGAAGCAATCTGTAGTAATGCCTAGTAAAATGATCACTGCGTAATTAAGATGGAAAACACCTAAAATTTTCTTCTTATTTGAGTAAGCCCAACACGTCCAAGAACAATGCAAGGATCGTGCTGCTTACACTCGTGATGATTAGGGTTAAACTTAGTTCAGCTAAGTGGTTTCAGTTTTGTGTTATAAATTCACAATTCATTCATAATTCAAGTTTCACTTTCATAGTAAGTTGGGATGAATTACTCAGGAAACTTAGATATTCTGTTCAAAAATCAATTTGCAACTGCCTTGAGCTCTTGACTATCCTTTACTGGTTAGTCATTTGGATCAGAATTTTAAGGGAGGCCAGAGAAGTGGGTTTTGTTTATGGTTTCCAACTTGATGATAGTGTTTTTTTTGAGGATGTATTGTTTTTTTTGTCAGCACCCCAAAACAATCTTTTTATTTATCGCTCATTAAACTTGTTTGAACTAAGTACAATATTTTTATATTTTCACAGTTGCACTGCACCCCATAGCTTGACTCCATCTGTCCATGCTCCATTTGCGCAACTGAATTATCTTCTGCTTTTGCTTTTTACTTCCATGCATTTTGCTATTCCTTGGCAGTTAGCTCCATAGCTTGTGCTGATTTGAACTCAGTTGTGTTTATTGTCTATTGCTGCTATTCATTAATTATTAATCATTTACAGAATTATTCTTTCATCAATCTTCATATAATTAGGGTTATTGCCAGTTGAAGTTGGAGATGTAGGTAACTAGTTGGCAACAAGAGTAGGTAGAATTGGCTGTGACTGGTCTATGGGTCAATAAAATGGCCTCTGTATCAGCTCTTGTTATATTTAAATGGTAGTTATGGTAAGGTCAGTGGTGGCATTCCAAAGTTTATTAAATTAAATGTACCATATTTTATGGACTATAAAACGCACTTTTTTCTTCAAAAAATTGCCTCCAAAAATTCAGGTGCATCTTGAATTTTAAAATTTTAAAATTTTGAATATGATTTTTCTTAAATTGCTTAAAAATTAACCCTTTTGAGGATAAGTGATAATATATGGTACTGGTAACTTAAATTTCCTCCCAAAATGGACCCCCAATGCCCCCTGTTTTGTGTCTGAGGCTGCGTTATCCTGCCTCTGCCAATCATCAATCATCTGCCTATCGTACCATACATGACATCACCCTCCTACCTTGCTGTAGAATTGTAAGGAGAGCATTTTTTAAAAAGTAGTAGCCCAGACATTAAAATGACGCAATTTTCCGCTTTTTTTGTATCACGGAAGTAGTAATATCTCACTAATTAATGTCAGTAACTTGATAATATTGAATTATATTACAGTTACCCTAGATAGTTTGCCTTTATATTTACACTATTAATTTTACATAATATAGTGACTATAAATGTTGAATTTCAAATTTCTATGTCCGCCCACAAAAGGGTTAAGGTGCTTCTTATAGTCTGTAAAATACAATAAGTCCTGAATATTCAATATTTTCACAAAACATCACAAATTCTTTGTTCAAAGTCCTCTTTTGATTCATAAATTTGTTAGTAGCATGATCTAGCCAATGCCAATGCAACACGGCAATGCGGTGACAGCAATTGGCTAAACTCGGTCAAGCGGTATCACGGATGTAGATGTGTCATTGCCTGGTTAAATGGATTGTACGCTCACACAACATTAATGCTCAAAAGTTGTTAAAATGCATTATTGTAAAGTATATACTATAAATGTTTGTAGTTATTAAATTTCACTTCTCTCTAACCAGGCTGTGAAATGTGCCAAAACATAGGTAGAAATTTCAATTTTTCCTTCACTGTGAGTGCCACTTAAAGGATGGTGGTCCCCACTTTATTATGTAGCGTCAATCCGGAGAATTGAGCTTGTGCACTATGCGCGTTTGCAACACAGTCGCTCCTTGTGGCATACATGCAACAGTGCACTCGTTAACTAATTATTCGAGGCCGGATTAAAATATTTGAATGCAGATTTGAGGCCAAGCTAGCTTCTCTTAAAAACTTGATAAGAAGGGTGGTATCTTTACCTAAAAGTTGCTTCTTGCTTCTTGACAGTCTGGCTTGCTGAATAGCAATGCATATTGCTGACAATTATAATGGATTAACAAAATCTCGTTCTAGTTTGCCATTATATTTGTTTCTGTTTGTGCATTAACTTTATTATTTCATAATTGAAAACCAGGTTTCATAGTAGGGCACACGAGTTGTTGGAATTGAATATCTACATCCATCAATTAATAAAAGGGCCTTTCTATTGAGTTGACAATACATCAAAATAACTCTCTTCAGTTCTCAAATGGCAATTTGTCCTGGTCAATAAATAGTAGCTTATCAACTAAAAATCAAACTTCTAAATTTTCATGATTTAAAAAAAAAATTCACAAATTCCTTTTTTAAAGAATGGAGTGGAGCTTGACAAGTCATTTATTACTAGTTTATATGAACTCCTGTTTTGAATTATAGATTAGGACGTTGCTTGGTTGATACAATGTAACCCTGTTGTTGAAATCTGGGTTACCATGAAATGCATTTTGTTCTACTTTTTTTAGCTCGTCAAAACGCATCCCTGCAATATAATTCCCATCATAAATGGTTGGTTAGCAAAATTATGTATTGTGAAGGTCCATTAGTCTGTTATGTGGGGATACAATTTAATTGAAATGTGTTGCCAAGATCTCTTGAAGATGAAAAAGTTGGTCAAGATTCGTTCCTAGAATCTTGGCTTTGACTGCCATACTTTCAAAGACCTGACCAGGACTGTTGTGGTCTGTCATCAATGTTTTTTAGCATGCAAACTTGGTAACTTTGAGTAAAATTAAAATCATGAAAAGTGTTGAATTTAAATGGGGCGTCTGGTCCAAAAAAAAACTTCTATATTAACTGACCGATCTTTCTGAAACTTCATACACATATGTAAAACAACAATACAATCACATTTTGTTCGTAGGGATTTTTCGAGAAAATGAAAGAAAACATGAAATTTAAAGAAAACGGCAAAAAAGGGGCACTTGTAAAACCTATAATTTTCTACAATTTACAAGCTACAATATCGAGACACATCTCATTCGATTCGTAATGAGTACCGTAGATCTAGAGAACATTTGCAGCCGTTTTTTTAATTTTGCTTTTATTTTATTTTTAGAGAATTTTTTTTTATTTTTCCTCCATTTTTGTCAATCTCCATTAGTTTTTAATATATATAAAATAAACAATAAATAAATCTGAACAAAACACTCCTAGAGAAGCTAGATAATCGCTTTCTGAATCCAATTATATGTCTATCTCTGTTGTAGCTCGTCTAGTTTAGGATATTTTAGAACTTTTCTGCGAAAATGTCAATTGTTCAAGAGAGGCAAATAACTGAATAAATGTACATAATAATGAGTAAATGTTGAGAAATATATTGATTGGGACTTCATCCCTGCCTTTTATATAGCCTAGTACTCGTAACCGATGCATTAGAGTATGTTAGAAGACTCGCTCTTGTCTTATTATGAAGAATATCAAGCATATTCCCTTTATTTAGGTCTATTTATATACATTATAATAAGTCAGAAATAAATAATGAATAAATGTTGAAAATAATTGATTGGGACTTCATCCCTGACTTTTATATAGGTAGTCTAATACTCGTAACAGATGCATTAACACATGATAGAACACTCGCTCTTGTCTTATTATCAAGAATATCAAGCATATTCTCTTTATTCTTCAGGTCTATTTATATACAGGTACTATAATAAGCCAGAAATTGCTCATTTCATATAACTAGAAAAATTCCCATAAATCAAGGAAATGAGGTAGCGCCACCATTTTTGTTGCATTCAAAGCGCAGTAGTTGTCCCTTCATAATAACCAAAGAAAACGAAAACGATAATTTCTCGAATTTCAGGGCAGACCACAGACCTTAAACATAAGCACATCAAAAAAATTGTATAGTGCTGTAAAATTAATTAATTGTTCAGAATGAAAATACATCACTAAATACAACCCAGCCCGGCTAAACTTTACTTAATCTTCATATTTTTCAGCATTGCATACATTAAAATCCAATACAATAATACCTTGCTTCAACCAACCAATTCATTGTGAAGGCTTGTTCATTAACCCTTTAGCAGGCAAGTGATCATATATGGTAACTTAAATTTCCTACCAAAATGGACCCTCCACGCCCCATGTTTTGTGTTTGAGGCTGCGTTATCCTGCCTCTGCCAATCCCCATTCATCTGCCTATCGTAGTATACACAACATCACGCCCTACCACGCTGTAGAATTGTTAGAAGAGCATTTGAAAATGAGTAGTAACCCGGACACCAAAATGACGCACCTTTGCGCTTTTTTTTATATCACGGAAGTAGCAATATCTCACTAAGTAAAGTCAGCAACTTGACAATATTGCATTATATTACAGTTAGATAGTTCCCCTTCACATTTACACAATTAATTTTAGATAATATCTATTTTTTTCACCGTGGTGACCTTAAATGATAAATTTTTCAATTGCGATTTGTAACTTCAATATTCAAAATTTTGAAAAAATGTCATAAGTAAATATAACTTAGAATTTGTCATACTTTCTGGTTCTAGCATCAAAACTTCATATTTTTTGTACATCTATATATGTCCGCCCGCGAAAGGGTTAAGCGGGAGTCTAATTTACATATATGCAATGTATGAAACATTGGTCAAGGACACAAGCGGCTGAGCTAACAATCAAACTCTCTCTTGGTAGGTCTAAATGCATTCAAATGAATCAAAATAGAATTTTCATCCATTTTTCTATTTAGTTTTCTATTTCTATTTGTTTTTTTCATTTGCTCGTCAATGCGGGAGTTGATTAAATGAGGTTTTTGATTTGCTCGTCAATGCGGGAGTTGATTAAATGAGGTATTCCTGTATCTTGTTACACAGAATTCTGGTTCATAGCTACCTTCATACCAAGTATTAATATTGTGAAGAATCTCCTTGTTTGTCACTGAGGTGTAGATGTAGTATTTCAAATTGGTAAGATAAATGGTGGAGAGCAAAATTATTTAAGGACTTTTTCCTAAATTATTATTTGAATCAAAGAATCCGTTGTAATTTGTAATTTTTGTATGTTTTACTGCAACTCTACCTTACAGAGCGGGAGCGCAATGAAAGGAAGCGGAAACGAAAATCTCGATGGCAAGGAGATGAGAAAGAGAAGATTTTCATCCCTGGGATGCCCACTGTTCTACCAGGGAATTTGACCAAAGACCAGGAAGAGGCTTACCTTTGTGAGTATCTTTAGGTTTAAGTGTTGGCTGCGTCATTTTCTTTGCATACTACTATTGTTTAAACAGATTTTTCTTCAAAATTAGGTTCAGACCATTCAGTGAGCTGCTCTTCTGGATGCTCAGCAGTCTTCAGTAAAGTCCTAATATGCTGTTTTTTTCTAGTGTAGAGTAATATTTTCATATTACTGTGGATTGTTAGTTTGTTGTCGTTTTTTAAAGTCCCTTTTAAATATGTTCCAAACTGTGAAGTGCAAGTGATCTCTATCCATTGCCTGTCATTTCATTTACCATCTGTAAGGTTCCATGTTGAACTTTGTCTTGCTTCTGACTATCTCTAGCTGCAGAATAAGCTAATAAACTTACTAATGATCTTTCAGTGGCAGTGCACCTGCTCCTGCCAACATGTAACTCTTTATTGACAGTATGCCTCCTTTGTAAATTTATTTCATGAATTTTTATGAATACCGTATGTTGAAAGGCAGTTGCCATTTTTTTCATACTGGATACTTTGAAGCCAAAATTTGAATCACGCTATCAGGTTTTGGTTATTGTAATTGTGTTCTATGATAATGCTGTGGAAGTTCTCTTGAATGTTACCTAATACATTTTTTCCCACAAAGCACTTTAATTCCAGTATTGTCTTGCGTGCTGCCTGTTGAGGTCAACTGTATTATTAATGTCCGTGGAAGCCCTCATTATTTTTCCTCAAAATGTTCCCACCTCAATTTCCCTTTAATAATCAACCACCATATCTCTCTTTTGATGACAAAAAACATTTACTCTTAATGGCTGTTCTCTTAATGAATCACTGTGCACCTACTTTAATGACAAAAAAATGTTCTCTCCTTATAGTTATATTATTTAATCACTGAATGGTTCCTTTATTGACAAGATAATGTTCTCACCTATTATTTATCCTAAATTATGCCAAAGATAGCTTTTTTTGCAGCAATATTAGGGCGTTCTAGAAACCACTTAATGAGGTGTACTTTTTGTTGCCTCTACACAGATATCCAAACCATGCCATTAATATTTTTTTCTAAGGCAATTTTTAACCGCTTCTAATGGTGACTATTGTAAGATTTCTCTCCCACTTACAGTTAGGTGATCTAAAATGTGAGTATTTGTTTAATTTGTCACTTTCAGGCATGTTATTGACATAATTTTGGGCTTTTGCGCCCATCTTAACCCCGTTCATTACAGTGCAACTGCAGATTGAGGAGATAAGCAGGAGACTGCGCAGCAATGACCTCGGCATCCCTGCTAACCCTGATGAAAGGTTGGAGTATTGCAGTGGGTCCTTGGGCTCAAAGTCAACGGGTTTGTCTCATCCTGTAGTTTGTATGACCCCCTTCTCAACGTCACTAGCACATCACAATGCTGGCAGTTCTTCACAAATGCCAGTTCTAATCTAGCTAGTCATCTTATCAACGGTTTAGGAGCGCTTAACAGCAGTAGCTCATTTGAGCTCTCGGTCACTTTCATTTGAGTCATGTTAGCCCATTCTGTAAATGCCAGTAAAATGCACAAAAATGTTGAGGGCTAGGTTCTATTTGCAATTTATTTTCTTCAAACGGGATTCTATCTAGTGGTTCTTTTATGTGTTTATTAGACAATTGTGTAATTGAACCTTATTTCTGGTTGAGGACAGTTATATATTTCCTCTACAAACCCCATGTTTGTCTGGAACCTTCTAATCTTCAAATAGCCCATTGAAAATTTGTATGAGGTGTTTGGCTAAGTCAAATTCGCCTATAAACCTGATGTTATTTAATAGAGTGAAGGGCATTGAGTCAAGTACAAGTATTTGAAATAGAGTACAAATTATTTTGCTCTTCAAATTACATTTGTGTGTGGGGATGGATTGTCAGCAATTGTGACAATAGTGCATTATTTGAAGAGTGAGACGTTGGACCTGATTAGACTCAATTTATTCTGCAACCATTGCTGCCTGAATATTTGAGTATATAACAGCTTTAGCTCCTAACTGGAGCCATTACAAAAATATTGCAGCGGTAAGAAGTGAAAATTTGTTGATTGTGAGGCAACTGCAAGTTGCCTGCATTCAGTGAAATGGTATAAATGTTTTATTCTGTGCCTTGTTTGTGTTTCTCAAGCTTTTTTGACCATGATTCATCCCAGTTATAATTTTAATGCATTATTGGGGCAGAAATGTTGATACGTTCAATGCGTGTTACTCAATATCCTACTCCATTGACCAAAACATGAACTCCAGTGTAGAGAAAAATATTTTATAACTAAATCATTGAATTTCCATCAGTTTCAAGTTTGATCGAACTTCATTATGTTTTGTAACTTGTATTTTAAGTACTTAAAGTGTTAGCAAACTTCATGAAATTAATGCTTTTTCATTCTTTTTTGTTGTTATAAGTTATTAGTGCCTCTTCCATTATCTGGAAGCATAACAGCCATACCTGCATTACTTGTGGTTACCAGCCGTTTCAATTCTGACAGAATTACAAATTTACTGCCTTGTAATAGAGTTGCCTGTAGTAAAATGACGGCAATGAGGCTAGTTTGTCATTGCATTAGCAGCCACGCAGCAGATTTTGAAGTTGCTGCGCTGCATTGAAGAGCTTCACTTCGGGCCTAATCGACATTCTTCTCCTAACATTACAGCGTAAAGTCTTTTTTTTAGAAGCACATGGTGGAGTGTAATGGCTGCGGATAATTTTGAAGCACAATTTTCAGGAAAACTATTGTTGACACTAATCAAAAGTTGTAGAATTGATGCTGTGATTAATAGCAATGTGTAATACCTAATGATGTTCTGGTTCTCCAAGCCATATAGAAGTGTTGTCCAGCATCATAATGTGTTACTAATCAGTCCTGTTAATGATCAATTCCTTCTGCACAACACAGAACTTTCAGAATATTGTTCAACCATCAACATCCACGTCGTCTTGTGGTCAATGGTTGTGGCATTGATTCTTTGTCCTTTGCTTTGATCGGATGAGTTGTCAGTGGGTTCTATCACCTTTCGTTGAGTGTACAGAAGAGGGTGTTAT
>JALHKN010758601.1:0-10492 GCA_039513755.1 Hyalella sp. 3TK10
GTCATGGCTAGGGCGGGGAATATCGCCTTCTTTATCAGATGAAAAACCTTGCATCCTGGATTAGTCGAATAACTATTTTAAGTATGATAAGGAACTTGGCCTCTACGGTTAGGGGAGAAATTTTGTCAAATATTTTGACTTGGATTCTTTGATTCTAAAAATTTTTACGTTCCTATTTTAATTGACATTGCTTTTTGGTTGAAAGATAAAATAATTGTTGATGCGCTACAGTTGTTTAGTTTGCGTACAAATATCAATTGGTGTATACGAACTGAGAAATATGGTGCTTGTTTCCAAAGTAGCACAAGTTTCCTAATGGCAAGGTTTTACTTCATTGGTTATTAGTGTTGTGTTATTTCCGTGATCGTAAATAGCGTGATAGAGAGCTTCAGGAATATAGATAAGGATATGCTGTTTGGGAACGCAGTAATAAATAAATATCAAAGTGCATCAGTTCACATCACTGGTGGTGCACAGTACATCTTGTATCTGCCGGCGGGTCACAAAAGGCCTAAGGAGACGCATTTTGGGGTCATTTCCTCCTAATGGCTCGCCTCCACCGATACCGGACCTGGTCTTGCTCCCATTACTTGCTGTCACTGCTGTACTCGCGAGATACTCCGCTGTAAAAGAATGAAAATTGAGAACAAAATAATGCACCTCACTGCCCCGGTGAAATGCACCACAGACAAGAAACTACTCAACCCAATTTTTTCAACTGTGTGTAAACTCAGAACTTTGCAGTCAAATACGTACACTCTCATATCCTCGGTAAAAAGCAGCCCTTCTGAAATGCCACTCAGACAATGTTTTGTTTTGCGAAACTCTGTGCTTTCAGAAATATGCTGTCGAATGTTAATCTGGGCTCGTTTATTTATAAATATTTGTACACAATATACTTCACTCGCGGAATACTCATACATGGAATATTAAGGGGATGATTCACTCCACTTGAGCAAGTTTTAATATTTTAACCTTCATTATGATAGAGCTTCGTACGCTCTGGAGTTTCGACAAATAAACAAATCACCCACTCTATACTATTGGAGTAGCTTTCATTTATTTTCACAAGTTCTCAGAAGTCAGATTTAAACTCATAAATTCCATGTTTTTTTCTGTGTGGCTCTGACCTTGATCAATTTATCACTTAAGCATCAATTGCAAAGGCTGCCAGCGAAGTGAGCAGCAACTTGTCCAGATGCTGACTGAATGGTCTTAATTTTGTCATGTCATTTTTCAAATAATTTATTAATTACATTTTCCAAGTTTATGAAGTTTTTCGCCAAGATAAGTTATCGTGAATTTTGTTCATTTACGACATTATTTACTATTTGGGTAATAGATATAAAAAATTACTGACCCACTTTTCGGGGAGGATGGAGTAATCTTAGTGGAAACCTCACTTTGAATTATTATCAGCCTTCAAATATTTGCATTGACTTTACTGAGAAACTTTATTTTACATTGTTGATTCGAATCTGAATTGTAAATATCCTAGATATCCCGATTTAGTTGTTCAATTCTGTTAGTTTCTGATTTAGGTTAATAATTATGTCCACAAACGTTATTTTGCCCCTTTTGCCACTTGTTGTAAACTAGATTTTAATACATTTTATATCAATATTTCAGGTGGGAAAGAATTTTCATAATGATAGAATCATCATCACTTCTTGGCATTCAATGTAACATTATTTTTCCTGGAGGAAGCCTCTTCTATTTCTTTATGAAACCTCGTATGACGTTGCACAAACAGCCAAAGACCAATTTAACTTAAATAAAATTATCTAAATTATGTTGCTAACTCTTCGGCAACACGGTGTTTGTAAATATTAGCAGTCTTCTGAAAACGTTATCTACAGGAATAACTAAATTATTCATTCGTAACCGGAATTTGCATACTTTGTCTCTATAAAATCGAATCTTATAATTTCTTACAATAAAGAAAACGCTCCGGACTTAATTAATGATATTTAGGTATTTCTTAGTTAACTTTGGAATTCTTTCCTACGCTACCCTTTTCCAAATCTGCAAGTTGAATTTTGCATAAATATTTAGTGAAATTGTATTCCCTTCTCATGAAATTCCGTCCAGCCAAGGAATGTTATGTGTTTTACGTCTACGCTTGCACGATGGCTATCTGAGGCCCCGTGGATATTTTCGGACCAGCCATTTTTGCCGCTAAGCGGCTAAATGTCACAAAAAGTTGAATCGGTTCAAGTTTTGTGGTCAAGTTCTTGTCCGGCAAGTTGGCCTCAAAGTTGGGTCGTTACAGAAGTTGTGGCACACAACCACCGCATTTTATTGCAAAGCTTTTGCTGTTTTGTTTCCAGTCGACAAGTTGTTCTTTCAGGAGCAGGAGTGGTAGAAAAAACTGAAAAGGCATCGACAAATGAAAGGTTCTTGGTTAACTTGGTGGTGAGGCTCAAACTAGTCTCATCAAAAACAATCTTAGGCCGATAGGAAGGACAATTTGAGCAATGAAATTGAATAACTCGTTGTTTTAATATCATCATATCTAATATTATTTGAATATTATTGTTGAATCATGCAGCTAGATCTTCGGTTTAATTTATGTAAGTCACCGATTTAATTTGAAATTTTGTAAGAGTGTGTGATGAATTTTAATATGGGTAAATTCCTTAAAAAATAAATAACATTCACAGATTTATATTTTTCAGTACAAAAATTCATTATTGGTCGTCGATCATTTATTTTAGATATTACTTTCATCGTCGATTTTGCACCGTACAGTCCAGCGAAAAGCCCTTCATGACGCCAGGCTTTATCTTTAAGAACTTGGTCGCTGCGTAATTTTTGCGGCCGAGTGTACCTAAGTTACCAGGGAGGTGATAACTTTCTTGACGGTTGACAGCGTTAATGAATTTGTGATAGAAAGTTTCGCCAAAACTCCTGTCTGACTTTCGAAATCTTCGCTAAAAATGTATCGAAGTCTTTAGATTTTAATGGGATTGCTCTGAACCGTTTGAGCGGCTAAAAGAGGAGTTTCAACCGTAAGCGAGATTATTTTCTAGAAAGGCTAGTCTGGACGAATGATTTTGAATGAAAATGCCGTTTTAAATTATACTGAAAGATGAAAGAAAAGTATGTGTCTGTGTAAAAAAACCTGCGTCTGAGATCTTTTGCTTAGGCAAAAATTAAAAAATTTGAAGCTAAAACATCGTTGTGTGCAATTCAAGAAAAATGTTGAAATAGTGCAGAGGACGACACGGTTTCAATTCGTTTTAATAATCTTCATTATAAAAACCGTGTCGATCTTTTCAAGCAGAAAAATAATGTGGGTTTCCAAAACAGCGCTAACGAACAACATGGAAACGGTAACTAAAACACATTTTCTTCATACATGGAATTTACATTTATAATACCTTAAATTTATGAAATCATCATGAAAAAATCCAATGGACAAATCGTTAAGCCTTCTTTCAAGTCTAAAAATTACTAGCGATTAAAAGTAAAAGAATTTTCGTAGTCACTCCCAAGTGTGGAATTCATGATTATCATTTCATAAATTCAGGTAAGAAACGTTGTCGTCCGAATCCCAGTTCTTGGCTGTGGGGAGCACACAAACATGATACGACTGCGGTGATTTTTCATGCCCAGCGCAATAAGGGGTTCTGTTTTTGTCCCACTTGACAAACGACATCGGCGAGATGATTCCGAACAGGAAGCTGAAACAATGGCAGGATCGATCGATTGAACTTCTTTTCGCTGTGGTTTCATGATGGAGCGTTTTATTTTTCTTAAAATTTCCGTCACTTTATTTGTCAATGATGCAGGGACAATATGGTAAAGCATTCGGGGTTTGATTGATGTGCCAGGCCAATGTACTGCAAATAATACTTCGGTTGTCTATACTTCGAAGTATTCCTGCTTACAAGCTCTTTAGGATTTTAATATTCATAAATATAATATATTATTACCATAATCGGAAATTGAATGAGAGTGTCTGGACGGCAATGAATATACCAACAACGACTGCAGAAAGCCTATAAAGCCGTCATAATTTTAGAGTATTTATTATATTCAACGTTGCAAATTTTTTGTTCTATTAAAATGAGGACAATCGTAACTCGAACTTTTCGCTACAATAATATGCTTTTGTAAGACGTCTGTTTTGTCAGGGAATCCGGAAATTACGTTATATATGAGTACAAGTATTTGAAGAATGTGAATTTGAAAAATAAATATCACCTTTAAATAAGGAACAATTGTATGAATATTAATCAGTCTTCTGTTTCTTCGCTGAAAAGCTTGAATAATGTTCAAAATTTCTGCATGAAACTTAGAGTTCTAATCGTACGTAAAAAATAATTGATGATTTACAAGGGTGTGTGATACATTGTACAGAGAAATTAATTCAATAAAACTTCCACTAAATGAATCAATATTAGTAAAATGGTGTAATAATAAATATCTAATGAAAATCAAGACGATGATTAATATATTTGTTGATCACTTATATGATTTAAATTATGTTAAACATCGTACATCAGCGCAAGGGAATTGCAATTTTCAACTATCATAACGCATTACAATTTAGGCTATGACGCAAAAGTTATATCCAGCATCCTGTACGAGTCTGAATAATGAGATAAAGAACAATGAATACTTGTTGCACAAGTTTTAAATGAACGTTTCTTAGTTCGTTATTTTAATTAAACTTGAATCATAAAATCAAAATGATGATTTTTTATGTTTATTGACAATTTATTTTTCACAAGACTAAATATTCATCTAAATCTAATTTAAAAATGCATATAAAGGAAGTGAAACCTAAAGATAAAAAAAATCCTCGGAGTCTCTAGATTATCATTAATGGAAGTAATGCTATTTTCAAAATAACAAATACTGTTGAACTTCCGCGTTAAATTTTACCGTTTGGCAGTTAATAAAGATTGTGACGCTGCCCAGTAGGGCGCCAATTAATATCGTGCAATCCCTTCAAAATTCAACCAGAGACGTAGCCAATATTAGAGATTTTATATGCAGTAGGCGCGGTCATCAATTACTGTCGTCAATGAAGGGGAATTGTGTGAAATATGCAGCGTTTCCTGATGCGTGCACTCTAGGCAAGTCTACCGAGTCAATTTGTGCGTGATTAAAATGACTTAAAGAAACTACAAACATTCAAGATGTGTGGCGCGATTAAACTTAATGAACGTGACGACTCGATTTAGTGAAACACACAATCAAAGAATCACTACCTTGGATTTGGAAGAATCTGAGACACATAACGTAGGAAGACATTTGGGTCTGACGCCTCATTATGAGCAGTGTTCTATAATTGAGAAAATAACACGACGGATATTCTAATGCATAAATAGAAGAGCATCCGGAAGCATTCAAGATATGATGCAGAGTCTTTTATGGCCGTGACGAGTCAATTCATTTTTAAACTTTATTTCGCCTTAGTTTCAAATCTGATGTAGTTGAGTTGCAAAAATTTCGGCATTCAAGGAACGATATAGTGAAGAAATATATAATACATTTATAGTTGAAATTATACTGATCTTCGAATCAAATAAAGCAATTGCAGAGCAATGTTGTGATAAATTTGATTTGGTCCCTTACAATTTAATGTTGGTTCATTGCGATTGACTGAAGTGTCAAATGAGCAGCAATTACTTCATTTGGGAAATATTAAATTAGAAAATGTTGTTAACTGAAAAAAATCGTTAACTTAATTTAGAGATTAAAAGAACAAGCAGACAAATATGTTGGGAATTATTTAGCGTTCTTGATTTAGACCTCACAACACTTGATGTTAATAAGTCTATGTTACAAAACTCTTGTCCAGGGTTGTAGGATAATGGGTGTAATTCGGTTTTGATTGTCCCGTTAATTTGGTGAAACTTGAATGGGACGGCAATGAGACAGAAGCGATGAGCCATTTCAAACATTCTCTAATCTGAGTTGCTGAAACAGAAGCGAAGTGTCCCGGTAATTGCAGCGACAGGCTCACCGGCCGATATTTTGCCGCTAACTGCCCCCAAAACGACCTAAAATATCCCTCACAAATGAGGCAGCCCATTGATTGAGCTGTTAAAATCCTCGATGAAGCGAGCCGGAACTGCTGATGTGGCGAAAAATACCTAAATTATCCCTATTGTGTCGCTGGCCTAATTGCCGAGAACATTCATTGCTTTATTGAACCGGTTCATTAAAATTATGGTGTTTTTTAATCAAGAATATAGGAGAAAGGAAATGTTTCTGTTTATTCCTAGATAGTGTGACAATTTTTCTTAATAATTCAAGTACAATTTGATAATAAGGTAAATACAAATAATTGAAAGAATTCGACATTAAAAGAAGGAGTAATAAATCAGAGAAAAATGGAAATCAACGTAGTTATGTTGAAGTTGTTGCTTGTAGATTGCATCACGGAGATTCTCTTTAAGTAAATAAAAAATGGAGGAAGTATTTATCAGAGCAAAATCAGCATTATGATAACTAATTTATTTTAGTCATCAACCACAAGTTAAATTTAGACAAAAAATGTAAACAAATTTAAATTTAAGTGATTGGTTTCGAATGAAAAGTTAATCGTAAAGCATTTACCTAAATTATTTTTGAAAAAATTCATTGCTTGCAATGAAAATTATGTAGAGGGAAGAAATGTAAGCGTAATTCCGAATAAAAACGACGGTATTTTGGGCATACTTGCTCGTGCCCTAGGCCCTTATTGAAGCATAGAGAGCGATTTTTTACCCGAGGTTTCTAAAAAGATTTAGTTTTTTACTTCGTGGAAACAAAATAACGCGATGCGTTAGAAGCGACCTGTGTAATGAGTCTCAGCTTACCAGCATTCAAATGAGGATCCAGTTTAAGAGTCTCAGTATTTTTTGTTCGAGATCGGACGTTTAATGGTGCCTCTGCAATATCGGTGCAATTGAAAAACATCTCCGAGCACTGACAGAAAAAGTTTAGGGGAAAGCAGATAAGATCAGCATGCATTGCAATTCCAAACTCACTTTAAATAGCTTTAATAAAACTTTGGGAAGCCAGAAGATTGGCAAATCTTTCGAAATGTAAACGAAAGGTAAAAAGGATCTGAATTAATCAATTTTTTTTTACATGTGAAGCCGCTAATACAGGAAAACAATAACTTAAAATCTGGTGGAATGAAAGAGCTGTTTAAAATACATCTCGAAAATTTAATACACCTTCCAAATTTTAGCAAGTGTGTTAAACGATACTTCATTTTTTGCAATTTTTACTTGAGGATTCACCACACTACACACTTTTATTTTTCTGCTGAATACTGTAATGACTTTTTCGCAAGTTGGCATGTTTATCATGGTTAGGATGAAGCACTATTTCGATGCATTATTTATTTACGATCACAAGCAAATGATAAAAAATCTGCAACATCATTCACAGAGGTTCCTTAGAAGATACCAGTTTAAGATAAAATCATTTACCGATAAACCACTCGTTGAGATAAACCATTCATGCAGTTGAATTGAGAGTTCTAAATTATCAAGGATTTTCTCCATTCTGGTTTTCTGCAGTACATTTTGTTGACATCAAATAAAGCGAGAGTACGTCAAAAAGTTATCAGGCATTTTATTCTTGCACGACATCAATTTTAATTCTATCAAGAAGGCCTGGTGAAAATGAAGGTAGGTGTTGACTCAATAAAGTTCTTGTCGGCAGGAGGCATGAGCGTTTTACTCGCAAGAATTTTCGAAATATAAATTCTCGGAGTACATTTTTCTGGACACATGCACTGCAGTAGGATAAATAGTGCAGTCTTGCTGGCCGGAAAAATGTAGGACTGAAAATCTAAAATGATACAAGCAATAACTTTCACAATAGTTGAATCATGACAAACTGGCAGATGCTTCCAGACAATGGAACAAACTAACTTCAAGATTTTGAAACAAATGAAGACGTATAATAATTGTTAAAAAATGAGGAGTTACGAACGGAATTTATCTTAGGGAAAAGTATTTGAACTTGGCACGTGCGTTCGAGTTTTAATTTTGAGTGATTCTTCAACAATGAGCCTTCTTTCAAAATATATTCTAGTCTTGTAAGTATTCGAACAAATGTAAATAAAATAAGTTGGTTATGCATAGTATTTATTTTTACAATTTATTTGATGTTAGAAGTCCGTGAATTGGCAGTGATGCTAAGAATTCGAAATTAGTTGATGGAAATTGAAAGTGTTAAAAAAGGTATAATCTCAAATAACTCTTAATACAAATGAGCAGGGAATAAGAAAGACGTCCTACGATTTTTTTATCTAAAAAAAAATAGCGCCGAATTTTAAGGTGGGCACGAAATTGATACAAACTTTGTTGGTCGCAATATTCGAATGATGCCGAATGATTCGAATGATATATTGCAATTGCAGATCTATAGATCTATATCACGCTTCCGATAAGTTCAAACCAGACATAGAAAAATAATTTTTCATTCACGAGTATTTTTTTAAAAGCTAAACACGGAATTGCTCCATGATATTAAAAAACATGATATTGACACTCATCGTTCAACGTGGGGCTACAAAATTGATTAGTCATGACACTAGTCAGAGAAAGGTTGAGTCTTCTATTGCATTCTGTTGAAGCGCTGAAAATAAATTTTAGGGCAATAGATTTCCATGATTGAAGTACAAATACGAATCTCCTCAAAGCAGAAGGAACCGTGTACATCCTTTGATAACATAATTGAAACCGATAGAAATAAATTTAATGCTTCGGCAATTTTTATGCTAATTCTGCGTTCTTTCTCATGGCTGAATTGATTATTTAACAAAATTAAAACAGCCAAAAAATACTTCACAGGTTCCTACCTCATAAGAATTGTGGCAGCCGAATGCTTGTAATGAATTGCGCCGGAATATTTCTAGTGTAATTTATTTAATCTTTTTGTTTCGTGCAGAAACATCACCCACAATTACCTCGAAAATTGTCATATGTGAGAAGTTTACGACATGGAGTTAAAGAGCATGAATGCAAATTTGTAAATCCTTTCTAAGAATCATTCTCCTCAGTAAGTAAAGCGACGACTTCATGAACGTGGCCGATCACTGATTTTGAGAATAAATGAATACAAATTAAGTAACTTTTAATTTTAAAAATTTAACCTAATTATCACGCCAATACAACGAGAAATTATTTTTTAAGTAATAGAAAAATGGACAATACCAATAAATATGGTAACAAACGAAACGCAACAACATTCAAATTTACAAAATATTGACGAATTTCCAAGCCCGGTTAGCATTCAAACTTAGCTCCAGTGTCCTGCAAACGATTGAAAATTCGAGGAATATTCCCAGACTTTGCACAGTCAGTCAAATGCAAGTTTAACCGAGTATTACAAGTAGGATATAAATTCCAGATTTTGGTCTATAAATGAAAACTTAGCATGATACGGCCTTAATTTGGCAACATCCCCCATAATTTCAGCCTAGCTTTAATTAACGGACTTATTAGGCTGACAATAACTTTACTTCATGCTCGCCAAAGCCTCGTCGTATTTCAGGAGATCATGGACTAACAGCGACACATAATAGAAGTCTTTTACTTCTGCGTTCGCATTTCCCGAGTAATAATTAATGATGCCAAGTCGTCATGTCTCTAGGATGACGGAAGAATACGCACCTCACATTTAGTCGCTGTTTGAGATAGAAAGGATTTGTAAATAATTGTATATTATCTGTTTAAAACTTAAAATGTGTTAGAAAGATTCTGAGGTGTCTAATGATGTCTCGCTAGTATGAAAATCAAGAATATTTACAAAAAAAAGTATTTAAAGTCCAGTGCAACATTACTTATAATTTCTTAAATGATGATAATTTAAGATTTATAATTTCTTTCTTTCACGTTGTGAATTGGCAACAAATACAATGCAAAATTTTAATATCAGTTGATGTTATCCATACAGGAATAACAAATGAAAATAATTAAGATTAGACGGACATGATAATCTTTTGAAAATCTTTCTTTCAGGCTTTCATTTCAGGAGTCAAACATATTATTTGGGGGGAAAAATTCCAATTAAAAGATCGAAGTCATTCCCGAATTAAACTGGAATGGTGAAATATTTATTCGATACATGAACATTCTCTTTGTATTCGATAATACTCTACTCCTCTTCTCTATTTGCGCACCAATTCATCTCTCAGGTCTATTCATATCATGTACATGTCCAAAAATGCACCAAGTAACAGATTTTTTTTCTACCCACAAAACTCGGTTTGCGAAGTTGTGATGCTGTACCGATTTCGTTCATCCGATGAAAACCTAAAGCTTTAAAGCGCATGTACTTCGAAATCCGGATTTAATGCTCATGGTCCAACTTCATATGCGGATGCTTTAATAAATACATAACTTAAGGACCCATTCAGCTACCTGAGCAGCCGATCTGAACAATTTCCATCCACCGAATTCCAGCGCGAGTCGAAACCATTATTCGGTAACATCCAGCATTGGTGTCTATTTGATAATTAAATAGTAAATTC
>JALHKN010759910.1:0-12776 GCA_039513755.1 Hyalella sp. 3TK10
CGCAAGAATCCAAGTCCAGGACATAAGGTGCAAAAGCAGTGTAGCCGCCATCTTCAAGAACAACGATGTAGAAACCCATTGATCCATATGGTCCTGCAGGGCCTGGAAAGTGCAGACAAAAATGGTTAAAATCTTCTGGTTTCTATTTAGTGCAATTACATGCTAATCTACTGGAATGAACTGGCTGAGTTCTCCAGCACGGCTGCAATTTTTGAAGTTATAGAAGAAACGAAACGCAATTTGTAAATTAAAGTCTCTAACTTTTTTTTAAAGGAAATTAATAAAATTAAATTATAATTATTTTTCTGAAAAGTATCAGTAAAATATTGATATACGACAGGAAGAAGATTGCAATATATGAATGCAATAGCAGAGGGGACACAGCAGACTGAACATTCATTCGATCATGAAAATTTAGCAGAAAAAGCACATAAGCACAATGGCGCTCATCATCGTCAGGTTTGATAGGAAATTACATCGACGGCTGACCGAAATAGTGATCGAGGAGGTCATTATTATAGATATGAACGAGCAAAATTTTTGAAACTCGTGGTACGATTAAACTGATGCTACAGTTCTCAACAAACGTATACTTCCAAATTCAATAATAGAAATCTCAAATACAAGTTCAATGATGAATTTATTGATATGTGATATTTGGAGCATCACTCGTAATGACCTAAATGTCATTCCAACGGGGTAAACAAACCCCTGAGAATCAATCCACTGTATAAATGCTGAATGAAAATTTATCGTACGAAAATGGAAAGAGTGAAGCAAAATTCAACAATAAACAATGACCACGATAGTGCTATTCACTCAAAATGTTTAGTTTGGACATGAGGGTTTTCTCATCATTATTGAAACTCGGCGAGGTGATAGATTTGTTCCATGCCATAGTGGTTGGACTTTAGTGGAGGACTTTATGGCGTCACGAACAAATGGACTGATCGTTATTTAAGGTGACAAGACCTCTACCTCAGTGGGTTACCTAAAATACGGGGAAGAACTGGTTAAATTTGTCATTCGCAGTTCATGAACGTAAATTCGAACTAGCTTAGATCAGTTGACTATTAAATAACTCACCGCTTTCAATTCGTAGCACAAAGCTTTTGAAAGGCTTCAACAAGAAATCCAGGAGCTGGTACTGCTTAAATTTGACATTGTCCACGGTGGTGTTGATGTAGGGAACATCGCCTCCTGAAATTTATGAGAATAAATACATTACAATTAATGGTGTGATGAAGTAGATCGGAGCTCGGGTAAATTTTGTCCGTGGATATCTTCCACTGACCTGTTGGCACACCAACCACGCAAGTTGTGTGCATTTGCGTTAGCATTTACGGATTTGCATATTTTCTCTAAAGTTTCCTACAAACCACTGTCTTTATAAGATGAAAGCTTGGTTATGTGTGTTCGAAGAACGGTGTTTTTAAGAGTTACATTACTGTTTCAGTGGAATACGGTACCCCAAAATTTTATGAGTTTGTTCTTCAGTCCTGTTCACACTACTCTACGTGATTGCTATTTTTATGTGGTTGCATTTGTGACCGCCGACCCGCGCCACTACCGCACGAGGAGGCCACCAACCAACTTCCGCCCTCCACAATCCAACACTCACCAACAAGCACTTAGTGTCGACTAGACTCATCACTGTCATCACCGAATCACTCCACCTTTTATACAACTACAAAACCTCAAACATCTAACCGCTCGAGACCAGACTGAGAGATGTTCCGAAGAACATTTAATGTCCACGAATAAACGTCACGGCTCTGGTACATTACATTGTGACTAACGACGCCTCAACATCAACAAATAACGTTGAGGTTGTAGAACGTGGCGCTCATAATCCTGACAGACTTCACAGGTTCACACGCACTCCATTTCCCAGCAGCTAGCACGCCAGACGTAGTCGACTGTGCTGCGTACTCACACACACTCATACACTCCCACACACACACTCACAAAAACATACACCCCCTCTCTCTCTTACCTAAGTACCCACACACACACACTATGTCACTTCTCTATATCACTTACATACTGACACACTCTCAAACACACTCACGCACACACCGACTCCTACATGTATACGAAGGACGCACACACAAACACACTCAAACTGACACTCACGCACACGCATACTAACATACGTATACATCACATACCCGCACTTACATACACCACACACTCACCACTCTCCACACACACCACGCTCAGCATACACACGCCCACACACACAGTCATAAACACACACAACACGGAGAGGGAACGCTCACACGATGGTCCTTGTTTGTTGCTACATGCAAGGGTTTTGCTCGATAATGGTGCAAGTGGTGGTGGTGGTGCGGTGCCACTAGGAAATGTGGGAAAGAGGAAGTGGTGGCGCAGAGTCACTAGTAAAGAGAAGGGGAAACTGAAAAAATAGTAGGGGACGAAAAGGCGCTGGGTGCATATTTTTTTTGTGTTTTTTTGGGGGGGCTGCAAGGGGTTTGGGAGGTATTAGAAACCCATCAGGGCTTTGGAGGGTTATGAGACTGTGGATGGGGGCTTGCAATTATGTACAATATCTACAGTTTTACGTATATACAATTGTTGTAAGTACATCAAGTAAATTTATTTATTATTATGCTTTTTTCGTTTTTTTTTGCTTCTATATTTAAATTTTTGATAATTTTTTTTTTATTATGCACAAGTTCGCTTGCTATTTGCGCGTTCATGATGAAAATGATGGCGATGATGGTAGATGAGAATTGATGATGATATGATGTGATGAGATGAGGAGTCGCTCGAGACTCTATTGGTTGAGGCTGGTCTTGTTGTTGGGTGTCGATGTTGTTGTTGTTACCAGTCAGTCTCACTCTCGGCGCGTCTAGTCAGTCAGTCTCCGTTGGGTTTTTTGCGTCTGTCTAGCGATGTGAGAGTGAGGGTGGGTGGTAGAGGCCAACTATGCCGGCGAACGGTCGGGGGGTGTGCCACGAAATGGCGAACAACCCCCCCACCGCCGCCCGCGCAGTTAGCCTCATGTGTTGGTGTGAGAGTGTGGTGCATCGTTCGTGTGGTGTGAGAGTTTGTTGGGAGTGGTGAATGGAGGCCCACCGGCGCCGGCTGCGCCGAGAGTGAGTGCCGNGAGGCGAATCACCCTGCCGTCTCCGTCGCTCGCTTGACCTCCTGTGTTTGTGTAATGTCTGCTGTTATTTGTATAGTGGGAGAGGTGGGGGACCTAGTGCGAGTGTTTTTGAGCTTTTGAAGCAACTGTGTGTTCGGTGTATGGTGTTTGGTGTGATAGTGAGTTTGGTTGAGAGGTCGGGTTCATATGTTACTATTTTTTCCCATATGTTGCGTGCATGTTCATGTAGGACTATGTTGATGGAGGGTATATTGCACTGTTCATGGAATGATTGCTAGGTGATGAAGTCTGACCAGTGGGTGTTGGTGATAAATCGAAGTGCCTTGTTTTGTACTCTTTAGAGTTTAGATATTGCTAATGGGGATAGAGCGTGCAAGGGTATGGTGGGGTAGATTAGTGATGAACGGAACAAGACCAAGTAGAGTCTGTACTTAAGGTTGGAGGGAAGGTTGTTAAACCTGTATAGTTTTTTTTAGGTTAAATCGGGTTATTCATTGTCTTGATGTAATTTGTGCGTTGTATCCGTGTGTTGACATATGGAGACCTAAAACTATGCCTTTGTTCGTGTATGGGAAATGTGTGTTGTCAATAAAGATGATGTTTTTGCACTGCTGATGCGGATTATTTCGAATTTTGCTGGGTTTGTCTTTGTTTTCCATTTTTGTTCGTATGAGTTTATTTGTTGGATGGCGTGTTCTGTTGTTTGTGCTGCGTACTGGTGTGTGTATCTTCCCGCTGTGATTTGAATGATATAGTATTTGAATGCGATGTAGTCTGTGTTGGGCATCGTGCGTGTAAAAACTATAAAGAGTGGGGGGGTATCGTGCGTGTAAAAACTATAAAGAGTGAGCGAGAGACAGGCTCTTTGGGGACTCCTGTTTGTAGTGGGAATGAGGGACCCAGATGTGTGCTTATTCTGATTCGTGCTGTTCTATCTGTTATGAAATCTATGTGTGTTCTGGTGAATGAAGGGTGCAGGTTGAGTTGTGTCAGCTCGTATGTCAGGCCAGTTAGCCAGACACGGTCAAACGCACCGGTGACGTCCCTGAGAACCAAGTCTATTTTGTGTTTTTGTGGAAGGTGTATGGAAAGTGTTTCGTGCAATGTGGCTAGGGCGGTGTGGGTACCTCTGTATTTCCTAAATCTGTGTTGTCTGGTGTTCAATGTAATGTGTGCTTTTAGGTGTCTGTGGAGCCTGTTGTTGAGTATTTTGTCTAGTAGTTTGCCGTGGATGTCGAAGAGAGAAATTTGTCTGTAGCTCTTAACTTGGTGTTGGGATGTATGAGGTTTCGGGATAAATATCACAATGGCATGTTTAAGTGAGTCGGGAAAGTATCCAGCGTGGATACTGGTTAAAAATGCAAAAAATAAATTGCATCATGCTACGGGGGAGGTGTTTTAGTTAAAATGAGGTTATACCCGTTGGACCAGGTGCTTTTTGTTGGAATGTCTTTAGTGATCCAATGAGTTCCGGCATGGTTATGGGTGGAAAGTCTATTGGGTGTAGTCTGAGGAGATCTCCGGTGTGGTGCGGCGTGGTGTGTTGAGCGATGTTGGTAATATGCTCCTGAATGCTCTTGATATGTTCGGTGTCAAAATCTTCGTTCTGTGAATATTCCCTGCCAATGCTTTGTGAATATGGGTTCTTTTTCTAGTGGTGTGTCTAGTTGGATGTCGTTATGTTTCAGATAGGGGACGAGTGGTATCGAGTTGTAACCCATCATTCGTTTTATAGATGTTCCAATTTTTTGGGGGTCTTCTTCTATTTCGAATGTTGTGATTAGGACCTGCCATGTTTTTGTTTGGAGGTGTTGGTAGGCGGTTTGTAGTTGTGTTCGTAGTGTGATGAGTTGTCTGTTGAGGCTATTGATGGACCGTGAGTTAGTATGTGTTGTATAGTGGCTTGTTACTGTGTTTGTGTTAGGAGTGTCTCATGTCTGGATTTTATGCCGTGAATGAAGCTGTGTGTTATATTGGGAATGGCTAATTCTGTGGCGTCTTGCATTAGTTGGGTCCATTGGTCGAGATAGGTATCAATTTCTTCGAGTGATGGGTCTGGCATTGTAGGTATTGTGTAGTGTAGGAGTGAGTTTTTGTAAAGTGTCCTGTTTGCTTTATGGCATGATCTGCATGGGCGTATGGGTATTTGGATTGGATTGGCGGAGATGGTAGCTATGATTGGAATGTGGTCTGAGGGTGTTATTGGTCCAGGATGTAGGTGTATGTTGTGGAAGGTTCTGTTGTTACAGATAACTCTGTCTGGAGATGTAGTGCTTCGGTGGGTAATGAGCGTGGGGAAGTAGGGGCCTATGTGGGTGCATTTCCGTCTTGCCAAGTGTGAGCGCAATTGAGTGCCTGATATGTTAGAGCTGGAATTCTCCAGTGTAGGGTGACTGGCATTAAGGTCGGAGAAGAGGTACACTGGGTGTGGCTTATTAATTAAGGATTGTATGAAAACCGATGTAGTTGAAATAGCCTATGCGTGAGGGAATGTAGACGGTTCCTATTGTGATTGGTCCCTGTTGTGTTTCTATTGTGATGGCTAACATGTCTGAGTAGAAGTTGTGGTGTAGTTTATATGGGATGTGTTATTTTATCGCTATGGCAGCGTCGGCGTGTTGGGCGTTTTCTTTGTTGCATGCGTGGGTGTGGTAATTACATATTTTCAGAGGGGCATTGTCAGTGAGGGAGTTTTCGTTTAGAAGGATGATGTCAAGGGATATGTTGTTGTAGATGTTGGATAGAGTGAATTTTTTGTTGTTCCAGGTATGGACGTTGTGTTAGAGGATTTTTAGGGAAGATTGAGGTGTCATATTGGCGAAGGATGTTTTGAAGTTGACGCTCATGTTTTTTGGTGGCGGTTGTTTTGATGGTGGTGTGACGGCTCATGGAGTTGAAGGTGTCATGGGGGATGGTGTTAACGCGGGGTTTTTCGAAGCCTAATTTGTCCCGTTTAAGTAGGTCGAGTATCTGCGCCGAGTCAGCGTCTCGCACCGAGAGCTTTAGTCCAAGAGTTTTCTTATCAAGTTCGTAGATAAACCATACGTTCCGGGGGGCTGCAGGAATTGGGTTGGAGTCACGGTCGCTTATGGAAAGTTTGATTTGATTGATTTTGTCTAGTCCGGGGATGGGGATGAGCGTTTCATGAAAGTCTTCGTCGCTTATTTTCCTTTTTCTTTTTTTCACGGTCGTCGTCTTAGGTCCTTGTTGTTGGGAGCGGTGGGTCTTCCTTACTATTGTCGTCGCCGTCGGCCTGCGGTTCTGCTAAGTTTAGTGAAGATCGTCTGAGGTCGTCGTCGTCTAAGAATTATGTTCTGAAGTTGAAGTCTGTGTGGTCGCCACCTGTTTTCTTTTCTTCGTGATAGTAGAAAAAGTTGAAAATTTTACCCGAGTCTCGGTCAGTGAAAATAGTGTCGATGTCTTAATTTGCTTCTAGGGACTTGGATAAAATGGAGCCGAACCCTTCCTGTCTGGTAAGGCTGGGGATGGGTGCTCCTAACATGATAGCTGTCTACTTAATTTGTGTTGTGTGAGTGAGATTGTGTTGTGGTATGTTTGTTTGTTTGATGGCGTGTTTGGCTCTTTCTACATAAGTGTGTTGAATTTTTCGGGTTTAAAGTTCCTGTGTTGTTTTTTGCTTGTAGTGTATAGATCGTTTTCTATATGGGCAAATAGCAGCGAGGGTCATGTGTCATTGTTGCAGTTGAGACATTTTTTTGTGGATGCTGTTGCATAGGCTGTAAGTATGGTCGTGGGCTGGGCACTCAGAGCAGGATGGTGTGGTGGTGGTGCACAAGTGCGTGGGATGTTTTTAAATGTATAACATTTATCGCAGATTAGGATGTGGGTATATTTCTACTGATCGCATTGATTGGGTGTAATTTTTTGTGAAACGTAGAGAAGCCGTTGTTAAGAATTCGTCTCGCAATGGTTGTGTCAGTGGTGATTATTTTGATAAAGTTGGTGTAGTCTTTTATTTTTATTACGTCCAGTTCTGTAGTCTAGTTATTTCGTCTCTGATTTCAGTTGGAGTTCGTCTACCAATGTCTTGTACGAGTTGTCTAATGAATATGGTACGTTTGGAACGTAGGTCAAGAGGGATGATGGGTTGAAGGTGTAACTTATTGAATATGTCGGTTGCTATTTTGGCGGACAATTTTTCGATTGCAGATATGTCGTCTGTAACAGCATAGAAGCTTGTTGCGGTGTTAGTTAGTCTGATTAGTGGAGCATTAAGGTCTCTAGAGGTCGTCTCGAATATCTGTGGTCTGTCAATTGAAAGACTTGGGTCAATTTTTTTAAATTGGATTCGTTAAGTTTGGGGTCTTGAGCGGTTAGGTGGTGATGATGGGTTTTGGTGAGCGTGGGTGATGGGGTGAGATGAGGATGAAGCTGAAGGAGCGTTGGTGAAAGAGGCTTGTCGGGTCGTGGAGGTAAGGGGTCCGAGCCCCTTGCTCTCTGGGACGAGCCCAGCGAGCCCGGGACACGGGTGCCCCCTCGTTCGGGAGGAGGGGGCATGGGGAGTAGCGCACAAGATTTACAAGGCCACTGGATGTACAATGGCATACACAAAGAAAGGAAGATATAGAAGTACAAAATATATAGTCACAAGATCCTAGTGGATCAGTCTTACGTAAGGGAGGAGGAAGCTGGATCCGTTCATCGGGCACAAATCACTGTTCAACAAGCACTTGAACCAATCAGTAGTCACGAGGGACCATTTGTGCAAGTCATTCGCTCCACCAACTATACACAAAGTACACTTCTCCTGTCCGCGCACTTCATGTTAACCAATCACACAGGTTACGCTGAAGAACATCTTCTAAACTTCCATGATGTGTAGCTGAGATTTTGCTCTCGATTTTTGAGAGAGAGCAAAAGATTTGAGATTTTTGCTCTCTACATCTGAGATTTTTGCTCTCTACCAAATACCAAAGTCGAGAGGGTCCAAATCTGGTGATGGAAAAATCCTTTTAAATGAAGTTGGGAAGATTGGCTGATAGCCACTCCTTCGTCTTTTTAGCTCCATGTGAGGGTGCCGAATCTTGTTGAAATGTCCAAGGACGCTTTTGAAGCGTTTTTTTTGTCCAGGGCAACGAGGAACAAACAAGAATGTCATTTCGGTAATTTTCTAGGTTGAGTTTGACGCCTTGTTCCACAAAAACCAAGGGACTCCTTCCAGATTCAGTGACAGTGACCCAGACCATCACTGACGTCGCCCCATGTCTCCGAGTGACTACCCGAGGTCCTACCTCCCCATCACGTGACCAAATACGATCATTCTGGGTGTTCACCTGCTGCTGGACGTCAAATTTCTTTCGTCACTGAAAACAAGGTTGGGTATCGTGCCTTCGTCAAGGCGGGATAGAAGAATTCTGGCTCTTGCAAGGCGTTTCTCCACAGTTTTGGCCGGTAACAACTGTCTCTTCATGTGTTTGAATGTGGACATCTTCAGATCTCTTCGAAGAACCGTGAACGATACGATACATTCGCCTGATTTGTCAATTTTCGGATGGATGGATCTCTTGGGATTTCTACGGACTTTTTCCCTAGTAGCCATTATCAATTTCGAAGTCTTAGCTATTCGAGTGCGGCCTTGTCCTGGTCGATTTTGCACATTCTCAGTTTCTTCATACTTTTTACAAGTCCTCCAGACCAGCATTCTGTTATCATTCAAGTCCTTCAATTTCTTAACTAGATTTACCTGCATTAAATAGCTCAACAATTGCTATTCGTTTATTTAAAATTTTAGGCTTAGTTGAATTTGAATATGTGAAAGTATAGAGATTCATTATAAAGTTTCAAAAATTGAGTTAAATTGAAAAAATTACCAAAATATTCGATTTGAAATAAATTGTAACCATAAATATTGATCACCCTGTATAAAAATTATGTATGTATTATGTTTTGGAATCACCCAAGTTTTTTCATGCAACTCAACCGTTTCGCATTCTTTGATACTTCTTGAAAAGAAATTGATCAACGGGAAAAGGTTTGCGACTTATGTTTTAACATTGTTGACTTATTTATTCTGTAATTTTTACTTAGCATTAAATGCAAATCTTAAGCACCACAATCTTAATTTTGTGTTCATCTAGAATTTTGATCAATCTTACTATGGTAAAATGAATTTAAATTCAGAATACAACAAATTTTAATTTTATTTATATATCTACAAATACTTTATTCGACATTTTGTTTATATTCTACAAATGATGTACTTGTCTGCATTAATGTTATAAGTCCCCAAGTTCACCATCTCACGGACTCACTCAAAGACACAGTCGAAGGAGGCCCGGTGGAAATACTGGAGTCCGTCATGTTAATGACTTTATCGCCCGTGGAACAGGAGCAAAGTTTCCCACGAAATTTGTAAGCGGTGCAGTTTCCTTCGAAAGAAAATGCCTCCATATCTGAAAAATGTTGATTCATGTTGATGTGAAAATTTCTGTACCTTTCTACTCATCACCTATTGGAAGCTCACGGTCAGCAGGCCTTTTTGAGATAAGCAGGCAGGCACTGCGATTGCGAAACTACTGCCCAGAAACGTAAGCTGTACTCGTAAATTTTTCCCGCTCCAATGACCTTCCCACCGACCTTCCCTTCGATGACCTTCCCACTAAGCTTCGAAGTTTATCAGAAGCTTTTGAATGATTACATAGAAAAAACATTTTCATTCCCTGAACAAAAAAGATTGAAGTGTAGCAGCTTGGTGGTTTGGATAAGAAGCCTTTCGGCCCTGTAGAAGGGGTCGAGACAACAATTCGCCGTTCGTTCAAAATTCTTTTTAATGACGTTCATTCTGATCATCTAAAGGATTTGGTGATATAAAACAGGTATACAAAGTAGCATGATTTGTTCTACCAACTGCTACGATGAATAAGCTCGGAAAGTTTCAGTTCATGCCGGCGTCATTTGATCGGTGATGCAGGCGGTGACTCTCGGTCTGGCCATGCGCTCGCAATCAGTGGGCTTGCCCCTATGTTGGCTACCTTATTCATTTAAATGATGTTATTTATGCTACCGAGTATTTTAAATTTTATCGTGTGCACGGTGCCGTTTCTTCCTCTTCAATTAGTGACATTGCAACAACAATTTCAACTGCCAACCCAGAGTGTCTGCCGGATATAGCACGTCATTCAGTGATTAATTTCCTGCAAGACCGACCATCTCGCGTCTCCAGGATCATGTTGGACGCAGGGTTCTCACCTGTCAAGGCCGACTCCCTCTCGCACTCCACCACATTTGTCGCTGGCAGTTCCTTGGACTCTTTAACGACAAAAGCCAAATCGTTTGCCGTGAGCGAGCAGCGTCGGTACGTCTGAAGGGAGGAAACACATTAACATCGTCGGTAAATATTTTTACCTAATCGCACATTGTATATAAATTTTCAGGATAGGTGTGGCTCACGATTGTGGTGAGCGCTCAGGAGGCGTAACAGCTGTTCGGCGCGTGTCATAGCAGTTGGTGACAACGCTGCACGCTCATCACTTCTTATCGTGTCTTCGCTTGGTTCGTCTTCGTGGGCTCGGGACGCTAACTAACTACTACCTATCCCACGCACGACCACGAACATAACTCATTCACCATCATCAACCTTATAAGCCATCAAATCATCTGTCCATTCATTCCAAATCTTCATCAACTACTCGCTCGAAAGAGCAAACTTTGTGTTCGTTTTGAAATCTGCTTAGTAAAATGAGCTCCAAATGACGAAGTCGGAATATTTAAAACAACTTGTGAGTAGATTAACGACAGACGAATACTTACACCAGGTCGCGCGATGATACTAAACAGACATCAGCCATGGGTGGATTGTCTTCAAAATTCCTCGTTCACGGTTTTTTTCAAGGTTCTTCAACGAAAATGGATTACTATACTCACGAAATCCATATAAATAAACATGCATATACCCCGTTTCCTCACAACCAGGTTAGCTACCAGAGTGAAGATGCTGCTCACATCAATGAACCCTACAGCACTGACCTCGCAGAGCCAAACAAACGAACTCAGCAAAAAAACTACCAAGGGGCTTCAACTATAAAGACTTTCACTGCACATAAGTCGCTTACTGGATATACTGGAAACATGTTTTAAAAAAGCCGCACCAATTCCAACAGCGAAAATTACAAGATTAGTGAACAAAATCGTAAAACAACAAACCAAACCAACAAGCCCAGTCTGGCTTTTCTTATACGAGCTCGATACAGATCAAACCAACAGCCACCATCTTTGGAGCATACATCTATTGAGCAACAACCTACCATATGACTTGAAAAAAATGTTCCTGTGACTTTACAGGACAAAGCGACTTTGCTACAACCTTCAAATTGGTTTACTACATTGACCAGGTAGACACCGCATACTATGACATGAGTCGTAGAGAAAGCACCCCCCCCACAGAGCACTTTGAACACCGGTGTGTTAAAACCCGTAGACTATTCAGCCGAAAGGCCGAACCATGGCAAACGCACTGCCACCATACTGCCCCTATACCTGGCCACTGATATTACGCCTCTAATTCCCTATGGTATTATTATCATTTTTTTAAATCGTGTATTATTGATTATTTAATTATTTTCTAACTGGCGTTCCGTTTTATATGCAACGGGGATTTCTTTTTCAAAGAGCGGACTATATTATTTCTATTTTTCAATACTATTTTCATTGATAATGAATATATATGTTTGTTTTCTTTCTATCGTGTTTTCTAATATTTTTTCCCCACCGCTGGTAATGCATTTATATTTATTTATACATATATTTTTCATTGCATTTATATTTATTCATCTGATTCTCACCCCCGCACCAAGGCAGTCGCTCTGCCACCATACTGCCCAAATACGCCCCCAATACCACGCACTAAATTGTTCGTCGATAAATCGACTTCAATTTTCTAATCACCGTAGTAACTAGCATGAAACCTTCATGTTCTAATGTTGCCCATGAATCTTCATTCATTTGCAGTATGAAGCATTAGAATTGATTCTCAACAGTATAAAATATATTTATTTGTGTTACATTGACTTTGATTATTTAATATGATGGGAATTGGGTAGGTCCAGTGGTAAGCAGATGAAATCATTGGTAAATGACATGGTAGGGAGATGTTATGGTACACAGGCGAGTTCACTTGAAAAAACTTCAGCTGTGAGAGGCACGCAAGAAAGTTGAAAGTCGATGCGGCAGTTCCCTAATCACCTGCGAGGATCATTCAGGCCCATAGCGCGTAAACAAGTTGACCGCAACCTCCCAACGGCACAGGTGCCGTCCATAAGGCATGGCCGCTCGATGAAGCTTGCACACCCGCTGCGCACTTCCACAACCTCAGGGCTCACCTTCTCAGACTCCTGCGCTTTGATCTCAACCTTAAATGTATCTAGTTATTCAAGTCCAAGCAGGCTACCTATCACCTATATTTAATCGATGATAATTCTTCAGCATCGAAATGAATTCTGTATGGGAAAAAAATCTATACTCGCTAATTTTATCAGAGTTTTCTATTTTATATCAGAGAAAAGACAACTTTGGGAATTGATTTGCGTTCTTTATAGATAAAAAACATGTACTGTATAATTTACATCGGAGTGTTCTACTTCTTTGGCCGCGGAGCAATTTTTTTTACTGAATACGAGTTTTTCAT
>JALHKN010760698.1:0-10005 GCA_039513755.1 Hyalella sp. 3TK10
GTGCTGGTACGTCGACTTATTCGTGGGCTTTGTAGTTCCCCAGGACTCGACGATTATTTACGTCGAGTGTTTCGTGCAGTCCTTCGCTGGCGTATTTATTGATATTCGTGGATCTGTTACGTACGTTAAGCGTGGTGTTTAGAAATACGTAGTGAAGTTCTTTGTATCACGCCGGCTTTGCCTGCCGCCTTGGTCTCGCGGACCTCCACTGACACACTTCACAGTATAACTCCGGGTGTGGACTAACTGTCGTAGGCCTGCTCGGACCTTATATATGCTCGCGGCTATCTGGCAACCGCGTCCTAACGACTTTGCCAGCGTAGCTTTTCTTATAGAATTCCCAGTCTACATTTCATTTACGTCGGTTTTATATTCCCTACAGTGCATACTCATACAAAGTCGTCGAGCGACGTCAGTGCTGATGCGAGCGATGCACCCAAAGAACTACGACCCACCGATCACACAAAAAGCTCGACCAGCACCTTCAAAGATGGAAGCTCTGGTGCTTCATTTAAGCAACTAATGCCACTAGAGAATGAGCTCAGTAAATATGTTGACAAGATGATCAAACATGAGGTGAGTTCAGCCTGCTATCGTGGTGTTGAATAACGCTAATTCATTACTTGGGAATCCAGATTACTTTAAGGTACCGAACAAATACTTGTGAGATCTATGGAAAGTAAATTATCTTATTCAGCAAATTGTCAATGTCATGATAGGGGGAAAAATCTTTAGAGTTGGGACTAGCTCGGGTTAATAGTTTACAAATGTGTTGAAACATCTTGTTTTGAGTTGGGCGATTTTATGTTAGGCTGTTCGACCGATAAATCAGACCGATAACAATTTGATCTCTGGTCTTTTCGACTGAGATTTGAATATGGGTGACAAATGTGACTATTTTATATTGCTATACATCTTTGCAATTTTATGGAGCGGTCGGAATGTGCTCTCATATTTTGTGTGGTTTGATAGGGATAATCGAGAAAACCCTCTTGAATAACGATGCTCTAGCTTCTTCTCACTTTTTTAGTATTGTACAAATTGTCTTTCAAATTCATGACCCACATAAAGAGCTTATTTCGGATCGCGCTAATTGAAACCGATTATTGTGATCGTGGTTTTTAATGCTCATGAGTTTCTGCCTCCTGCATAAATTATTGAAGTTCTGTGCACTTGAAGTGAATGCAATTTGAATGAATTGTTTTGTAAATAGCCAAAAAACTGAAGATTCTGTGATTTTTGAGTTCCGACGAGAAAATCTGCAATCGTAATGTGATAAATACAATGTACTGTGTACCAAATGTCAGTAATTCTATTCTGTATGTTGTCTTCATAGGTCTAGGTTTTAATCGTTATTTGGTTGTTAGATTTATAATATGTTTTTTTTATGATTCAGACAGTTTTTGACCCAAAGGAAGTACACGTGGTACAGAACATCATGTCATATAACTAATAGTCTCTTATAATACTCGCATTATTATACAAAACCGTATTAAATCGCTGCGTAATGTTGCCATGTTTTTCATGAAAATAGTTTGGTTGACAAAATTACTCCACTTATAAAAAAAAGTATAAAACATCCACTCAAAATTACTTTTTTTCCATAAGCGAACGATACCTTCTTGAAGTTTAATGGTTAGTGTCTTAATTATCCATGTATAGTAATTTTTTCCAAATGAAACGACTTTTCTTGTATCTGAAGCGCGTCCGTGCGTTTTTTTTTGCCTAAGCAATGCTCTACGCCGTTGATGTCCTAAAACGTACCATCACAACGCTACGCAAATCGTGATCATTATAGATCGTGTATATACACGTACATTAATTGACAGCTATTTTCATGAATCACTTCGATTTTGATAAAAACTACTAGCCTGTTTGTTGTCTGCTTTATTACAACCAAATATCACTCTTCATTTGAGATAATTATTACACTTTATTTAGAATCATTACCACGCATCATTTAGACTCATTATTACGCTTTATTTAAACTCATTATACGCTTTATTCGAATTCAATTTACGCTCTATTTAAACTCATTAATAAACTTTATTTTAAATAATTATTACGCTTTATTTAAACTCATTTTTGCGTTTTATTTAAACTCATTACTACGCTCTACATAAAATTATCATTACGCTTCATTTGAACTCAATATTACGCTCTATTCAAACTCACCATTACAATTTATTTAACCACATTATTAGGTTAAATTTGAACTCGTTATCACGTCTTATTCAAACTAATTTGCCTGCTTTATTTAAACTCACTTTTTCGCTTTATTCAAACTAATTTTTACGCTTTATTCAAACTCATTAATATGCTTACTTGAAACTACATATTACGCTCGATTTAAACTTATTATTACGCTTTATTTAAACTCAATAGTACGCAGTAGTTAAATCATTCTTACTCTTCAGGCCAACTCATTATTACGCTGCATTTAAACTCATTATACGCTATATTCAAATCACTATTACGCATTATTTAAAATTATTATAAGGTTGTATTTTGGCTCCTTTTAACGCTTTATTTTGGCTTATCATGTCCCGCTCGGGTGACATCAACATTTCCTGAAGACGACGGATCGCTTAGTAAAGTCCGCGTATGAGTGTGATTACTTCCCTTGTCTCTCTATAGTGAATGCGTAAATCCCAGTCAAAATTTTCAGCAGGGAATAGAGCCGGCCAGCGCAAACCTAGAACCGACGTTAAGTAGCGAGAGAGCCGCGACAGAGCACAAATGTCCGCTTTAGAGACGATTTCGCCAGCACAGGTCAGGCTTTCATTGGACTCCGCACCTGCTCAGGTGTGCTCTACCCTGCTGTTACGCTGCTATGATCTGCTCTTCTCTTGCTCTGACTGTTCTAACCTGCTCCGCATATGCGCAGAGTGGGCTCAGGCCGTACATGCAATTCGAGCAAAAAAAAAAGCAACCCCAGGGGCTTTATTTCGCTAAAATCATCCCTTCTGCACTCCCACAGTGAATGTAAACACATTCTTACAATTTTGTATACATATTCATCATGGCAGTACATATGCAATGACATCGAAAATTTGCGACAGACATTATTGAGGACGCTACCTGACACCAACCTCTTATTATCCACTGGAAGAAACTTGTTAGCTGCCTGGGTCTAGAACCTTGATCTCCTTGGCCTTGTGCTTCACAACTCCGCGTCGCTACCAAGTTGGCATAACAGCCGCCAACAAAGCTGTGTCTTTATCAACCATTTAACTACGTGTCACATGACTTACTTTCATCCAATAATTTCAGGGAATAGTCACTTGTGGGCTTAAATGGTGTTAATATTACTCATTTAAATTGCTATCCACAAAAGGAACACGGAGTTGATGAAATAAAAAGAAAATCACCAATATTTTAATACTCATAATTGTTCTCGATCAATATCGTTTACTTTCAACCATGGAAGCAGTTCCTTAACCTTCAACTTCTCAGGTTAAAATTAAATGTTTCCGATTTAGCTGAACACTAATTTTTGTTCGTTTCAGGAATACTGTAATTTTATTTGTTACAAAAAATCACGAACCAATCTTATCTTGATTTATCTGACTTCTTATTATACTGGGAGTTGAATTGAATTTGATAATTTGAGTTAGCAATCTATTTGACATTGTTTTTTTATAAACTGGAACAGTATCATTATAAGATTTATAATAAGTTGATTCATGACAAGTAGAAAACAAACATTTCAGCTGAAAAATTATACTGTAGAGTTAGAATTTGGAAGCCATTGGGGTAATATTTATTACGTTCTTTCTCTAACTAGCCGAGTTACCAACCAGCAAGGAGTTATATGTCAATTTTTCTACACATAATAAATTTGAGTTAGGCTCCTTTTGTTACAGTTCGTTTGCATATTACCGAACAAAATATGGAAATTTTAATGCGATTGAAGACAAGTATTAAAACAATGTGTAGTCTAGGTCGATCGTTTAAACCAGGCGCAAAAGAACTTGAGTTAGTTATGGTAAAGGCCGGTACCTCTAACCTTAGACATCTCAGTCCCTCTCCAACCCTCAACCCCATCCTTCTTCATCGAGGATGCAATGCTCAGTCGCGTCTCTAGCCTGCGCAGACATGCATGCTTCGATCTGCTCTATAAGTCCTGCTGGTACTTGCGCTGGACCTGCGCTGACGTGGAGGAGTCTGGCCGGCTCTCGCTGTCAGCTCTAACAGGCTTTCTTTCCAATATGAGTGCTCTTAACGGTGCCGAACACTGCTCAAAATTTTGACTGGGATGCAAGTCGGAGAGTGGAAAATGAATGCCAAATAACTTCATTCAGTGAAATAAACGAGCCTAAAAGTTGGTTATTTCTTTCATTCTCTTCATTAAAATCAGTATTTTATTAATATCGGTTGCCTGACAAAGATTTTTAATTAATTCTACAGCAGAAACCAATTCTACCAAAATGGGTAGAAATAATTTCATAAGGGCATTCAATTGCTGAAATTAAATTCATTCTCAATGACACAAAGAGTTAGACAAAAGGAAATTTATGTTTTGTATAGATTATATATTGGTATATATAAACATTATATTGCGCTAATAGATAAATATCCTTCACTAATTTCACTAATATTTTATCACAAACCTGTTTTTTGATAGAAATGTCTATTAGTCTCAGTCTTTTGGCTATAAATCGACTATTGCGCACATCTAAAGCTATGAATCTTGAATTTAGGTGCATGTTAAGCAAAGATATTAATGCTCTGCTCAGTTCCGTAATCTTTTTTTGCTGCGCAAAAACAAAGGACGAGAATAAAACTGGTAGGAATGAGATTCCTGAATAAGCCAGTCAATACAAATAACGACATCTCTTCTCACATCGGCCAATCACCATTTAGGTAGTTATTCAAGCCAGCCAATTGTAGACGTGAAACCGGAATTTAGCCCGATCTTAAACTTGGAATCTCCTCAATAATAGTTGAAATGCAGCTCCTGGGCTTCAGGCAAACTAAAATAAATATTAGCCAACAACGGAATTGATTACCGCAGATCCCTCTTGACTATATGGTTCAATTGGTTGCGTCACAGTGTTCAGTACCCAAAGAGCGGATTAAGACACCTATCCAACGTAAGACTGATCCACTAGGATCTTCTGACTTATAAATTCACGTGCTCCTATACCCTCCCCTCTTTGTGTGCATACATAACTGTACATCTGTTTGAATAGAGGGCGCTCGGGCCAGGGCTCGTCCCAGAGGGCTTGAGGCTCAAACCCGTCACTCTACATACCCCGCCTACCCTCTCTCACCAATGAAAATTATCCTCATCACATCACTCACACTCACCAAAAACCATAACCAACACCAAATCGCTCGAGACCTCAAACCTACCGAATTCAACTAAAAAAAATCGACCCAGACTTCCTACCGACAGACCGCAAATATTCCAAACAACCTTTAGGGACCTCAATGCTTCACTTATCAGACTTACTGACACCGCTACAGGATTCTACGCAGTTACCGACGATGCCTCTGTCATCGACAAACTGACTTTTAAAAAGCCACTGAATTATTAAGCAAGATCAACCTCTTACCTATCATCTCTCCAGACTTAAGATCAAAACGGACCATCTTCGTAAGACAACTCGGCAAAGACATTGGCCGAAAACCTCCGACTGACATAAAGGACGAAATCATGCGACTACAAAACTGGATACATGTACAGGACATAATTAAAATAAAATACTACACTCACTTCATAAAGATAATATAATCACCACCGACACTACAATTGCACAACACATCTTAAACGACGGCTTCTCCATGTTCGACACTAAAATTATACCCACTCAATGCGAACAGGAAAGATACACTCACATCCTCATATGAGTAGGTGGTGCATCCACCACTGAGCCACACACACAGCACGCACTTCCTAGATGGCCGCCGCGTTGCCTAGCAACCGCCCCCCCCCGCCCGCCGCCACCGATTGGCCACCGATTTGCTGCCGATAACTCCTATAATTCTCATCTAGTATTATTTTTTGTACCTATCAGTGTTCATATATAATTATTTGATTTATTTCTAGCTCGTTTTCTGTTCATTCTCCATTTTCTGTTCATTTTTGTGCGTTTTCTGTTTCGAAGGGTAAACTTTTATATTTTTTATTGGTATTTACGTCAGCATTCATGATGTTTATTTTCTTTATATTTAATATTCCATTCTTATATTCAATCATTCATTATTTTTTCATTTATTCAATCATCTATTTTATCTAAGTTTCGTTTTCTGTGGGAACTTACGTTTTCTGTTTCGAAGGGTAAACTATTCTATTTTTTCAATTTTATTCACACAATTATTCGATATATTTATTATTATTTGATTCATGTCACGTTTTTTTTAATTGGAATAATGTATTCCAGCTAAAATTCGTCTAATTTTATTTAATTTTTATCCCTTCATATTCAATTATCTCCACCAGAGCAGTCACTGCCCCTATACTGCCCCAGCCCGGCACCGATTCTGCCCTCCCTATTGTTCAACATCATTAGAGTTGTTTATTTTAAAGTTCATTTTATTGCTCCATTTTATGTGTATTTCTCCATTTTTAATGTTAGTCCTACCCAATTTATTATTACGCCTATTCCTCCATACCTCTGGGTTTATTTATACGCTAGCGAATATTCACCATCGAAATGCATTATGTATATTATCATTTCTTCAATCTGCATGTTTTTTTAAACAATCTTTTAATTTTAAATTCATCAGCCATATGAATTTATTCTTAGCATTCACTGTAATTTCTGCAATTCATTTTCCATTTGTCTACCATGGATAAACATATCACGAAAAACCATCGGTTAGACCTGGACTCGATCCCGAGTTTTCTGGTTCAATTTCAGAGACTCTATCCACACAGCCACCGGGCCTTCTGATTTATTTGAGAGAATGAACGTACCAACTCGAACACCATCAAAAAATTTTTACTAGATCATTTCTAAATGATTATAATTATCAGGTTTTCAATTGATTCATATCAATTCTAATGATTCTTCATACATATTCGGGTTTCCTATTCGGGTTTGGGTTTGGACCTATGCGAAAAGTAGCTCTTCGCGTTTCCTCTTATCTTATCCAATGGTCACTCCATTCCACTCTTTCTAGCGCCCATCCACCTATGCATTGTGCCAATATTTATGTGATTGAACCTTTTAATACATTTTCGTATTTACTCATATAGTTATGAAAACTATTCAAAAGCGATTTTAATGACAAAATCGAAATTTTGGACCGATTTCGGAGTTTTTAGGATCAAATGGCAGTGCATTCATCTCAGATGTTAATTTTTAGTCATGATTTTCATCGTCGAACAAAAGTTCCGATTTTATTCATTCTTTCATTTTTTTAGAGCTTTCAATTGCCCAAGACTTGTTTTCTGCAAGCCCCGCCCCGAGTTTGCTCCCATTTACCGACATTTCTCGGTTCCCTACACAGAACGACAGGAAAAATCTACTGTTTTAACTAACCTCGTCTTAAATTTAAGGCTCCCGTCTTACTTTTATCCCCTTCATCCAAATAACCTCATTCATCCAATGTTCCAATTACTACGCTCATTTAAATTTTTCATCATATATATGATTTTAGTGCAAAAATCGCAATTTTCAACCAATTCCGGGGTTTTTAGGATCAAATAGCAGTGCATTAATCTCAGATGTTAATTTTAAGTCGAAAATTTCATATTCGAACACATGTTTCTATTTTATTCATTCTTTAATTGTATTTCCACCTTTCCATGACTGGAGAGTTTTGTTCAACCCGTCTTATTTTTATTTTATTTATATTTATTTTCATCATCTCACCCGCGATCTCACGTCCTCTGTCGGTGTACTACAAAATTACTCGAGTTATTCGACCGGCTTAATTATATGGGGCTAAATAAACTTTTTTTCCATCACCCTAAAAACATCCATATTATATTATTTCCTATAAATGCTTCTCCATTCAGAGAATTTGGCATTAGATTTGTCTCTCATCCTTATAAAATATGATTACTTATGTTTTAAATGAAATAGCATCGATGAAAGTTCGTACGTTAAGTGCTAACTACGTGAAATCTTAGGCATATAGATCACTAATGAGATGTTATCATGGACAATCCGCTACACAAAAAATCTTTGACAAAGCTAGTATCTAATCGGTGGTAGGAATTAGTCACGCGAGTAGAGAGTTAATTTGTTACGCACCCTGCGGTTGATTCGTCTCGCTCAGCGCTCTCACCACAACTCTCCAAAACCACAAGCGTCGGCTATTACCTGTCAGCTACTTCTCATGTAGAAAATGCACTCAGTCAGCTACTTCTCATGGACTAGATCATCTCCTCGCATATTTACGTTATATTCATGGCAATATATTTCATTAGAATTATAGGCTCTGTTCAATAATCTTCATACTTTACCGTCTATTTCGCCCGAGTGTCTTCATTTCGTCGACCTCATTAATTTTAAGGTGTTAGAATACAATCCATGAAGAAGGTGCTATAATTTTTTTATTTAATGTAAAGGATCTTGGTGTGTTCGGTATGAGACTTGCAGCAAAGACTTAGAATTCCGCTTGTTGCCTTCCGCGATGTGATAAATGACCGGACCAAGTCAATTAAATAAACTTCTCCTACTATCCCGTGTTTTTTAACAATACCATCGCTGCCCAATACTATATGCTTACATTTTAACCAGTGATTAACAAGATCTCTGGCGAGTGGAAGCTTTAAACTGGGTATCCCAGTTAAGAAAAGGTCTATATTCTCATGGTTACCAGTTCTACCATCCACGGTTACCATAGAATCTCGTTTCATCTTGTTCATGTAATTATAAAGTTTGAGTTTCATAACTGAATCAATTTCACTCATGTTTTGCAACACATTCTCCGTCCTATCCTCCATTTCCTGTACGCGACTAAACGGTGATTCATCAACCGCAGATGTTTCTGTTATGAGTTCGCATTCTTCATGTTGTTCCGTCAGGTGTGAAGATATACTTCCGTATAATGATGTAAAAGTTCCGTTAAGTGGCGATGCAGAAGTAATAGTAACAGGTACTGCTGTCGGTATGTGTTTTAGATTTTCTTTGGTGATAAGACTCTGGAATGTTCCTTGCAGGATTGCAAAGCTTCTGACAGGAAGTGTTCTCAATTGGCTAGCAATATGTTGACCAAACAGTTCGTACTCGTCCAATACTTTTCTTGAAGATGTTGGCATTTTTTCTAATTTGTCAATTGCACTTTCAACTTTCGTAAGTTTTGTAATCCGTCTTTTCTTGGCAATTGGCGTCGCAAATTCGTTCTCCCACCAACGTTCCTGTTGCTTGCACTGTACTCTTATTAACTGCACGGCTATCATCATCCACGCCTAACTTTTCGACACCTACGTGCCGGCGACGCCGGCACGTATGTGTCTGTTTGGCGTAAGCTGGTCGCTAGTTTGAAGTTGAATACTGCTTTTTAAAGGGAGAAACATATGAAAAATCTACAGAAAAAAATTAACCCCCTAGTATAATTCTAGGAAACTTGTGAATAAGAGAAGTGCGTTTACCTTGAGACAAAATTCTAGTCAGGCAAAAAAAATTTACCGTTTTCAGAGAAAACGTGCATTTTTATGAAAAATTATGAAGTCTCTGTAAAATTCTAAGGAAACGAGGTAAATGAGAAAATGGAATTATTGGAAGTGAAATGGTGTAAAAAAATAGGAAACTTAGAAATTTATTTGAAACTCGACGACCTAAGTATAATTTTACGCAGATGGCCACTGGTGAGTAAGCCATTTAGTGGCCAGTGGTAACTAAGCCCTTTAGTTGCCACAGGAAAAAAAAAACTATTTAGCGGGTATTGATAAGTAAGTCATTTAGTGGCGGCTGGTAACTCAGCCATTTAGTGGCCACTGGCAAGTAAACCATTTAGTGGCCACTGGCCAGTAAGTCATTTAGTGGCCACTGGTTTAGTGGCTACTGGTTTAGTGGCCACTGGTTTAGTGGCCACTGGTTTAGT